>CM059288.1:3574602-3584602 GCA_030347295.1 Setipinna tenuifilis | reverse complement strand
TAGGTGCCTTGTGCTTGTATAAGTCTGCGTGTGCAGGGGGTATGCGTGTCTAAAGTGTCCCTGCTCCGGGAAGCTTACTTAAGGCACATGTATCTCATTGTGTGTATGAAGGTAGTCTGCTTACTCTGTGTTCCTCTTCACCTCTGTTGGCTTATTATGTCCTCATTTTGTATGTCGCTTTGGACGAAAGTGTCTGCTAAGTGTAATGCAATGTAATGTATACACCACCAGCAAACTGTTCTATAGGGACAGTCTATTCTACAGCATGTAGGAGCACGATGTGAAAGCGTGTTCCTCTACACCTCTGTTAGCTTATTATGTCCTCCTTTTGTAAGGCGCTTTGGACAAAAGCGTCTGCTAAGTGTAGTGTAGTGTATGTAATGTAATGTAGTGTAATTTAATGCAATGCTTGGCCTCCTCACCTGTGCAGTTGTACCCGTTCAGCACTCCATCCACGATTCCTTTGGTGGTGTTCTCAAACACCTCCTCCTGCCTGCTGGTCTCCCCGAACACGTTATCGAACACAAACTTGAGGTCCTTGTTCGCCCGTTTGCGTACATCTCGGTTGCTGATCTTCTGCCCGCGGAAAAACATCACTTCCTGCTCCTTGGGGTCGAAGATGAGCATGTGGCTGTCCACCACCTGCACGACCCTCTTGAAGCCGCACGTCTGCTCCCGCTCGTTGGGGGGTCGCACGCGGACCACCACCTTCACATGGCTGCACACCTCTGAGCCCCCCATGATGGTCACTGCTGGCAGGCTCACAACCTCTCAGACCAACGCGGTCGGTCTTGACTGTCAAAATGAAGATTTGAAAAACACACAGGTGAGTTGATCTAAAACCTCTCACAACCTCTCACCTCTGGTCCCCCCATGATCGCTGCATGCAGGCTCACAACCTCTCAGACCACACTGGTCTTGACTGTCAAAGAGGAGATTTTAAAAACATACAGGTCAGTTGATCTAAAACCTCTCACAACCTCACCTCTGCCCCCCCCCCATGCTCACTGCATGCAGGCTCACAACCTCTCAGACCACAGTGGTCTTGACTGTCAAAGAGGAGATTTTAAAAACACACAGGTCAGTTGATCTAAAACCTCTCACAACCTCTCAGACCGAAGTGGTCTTGACTGTCAAAAAAGAGGATTTTGAAAACAACGGTCAGTTGGTCTAAAACTAATCAGTACGCAAGTAAATGTCTAATATTCAACATTGCCCACAAGAAATATGTTATGGTGGATATTTGGGAAGGTGCAGGGCTATGGTTGAAAAATATATCACTCCAAAATTATTCATTAGTCCTTTGTGTTAGTGTTTGTTTTTAGGAACACAAAAGACTGTCTATGGTCATAAATATTCCTATACCATCATCACCTAATGTTATGTTCTAGTGTAATTTTAGTCTTCTATTGAGACAACATGGGTAAAAGGGGTGTGTTGTTAAGGTGATTGCTTTAACTCAGTGGTTGTCAAACCCCTGGGGGTACTTGGATCCATTCAAGGAGGGACAAAATGTATAAAGACATCGTTCAGGTACAGATAAATAAAAAAAAAATCTCTCATTTAAACTACACCCATTACAATCCAAGTACCACCACGTGTTTACATTTTGTTTATGCAGCAATCATTATGCAGAAAAATTAGTTGTTGCAGCAAGCTGCTTGCGAACATAGAACATAGACTGTCTTAGGGGTTAAACGGCAGTCACACTTTTGGGAATCAATGCCTTAACTGTAAGGCAGTGGGAGAAAACAATGATATCATGTCCATGCCAGCCAGAGGAAATAATGACTGCAATTAATGTGCAGCATGATGACTCACTGTAAAAAACGAATCCCAATGTGTTGACAGCAAAAGTACCATCAAGGCTATGAGATTTCCCTAACTAGTACACAAACCTAATTTTGCAGGGTATTCATGAAGCCTGTTGCATTCAGTAACTTTGCTTGAAATCAACAATACTATTCAGTCAGTAAACATTTTCCGCCTTTAAGTTCGTTCTGCTTTGCTGAGTATACAGGCAAAGTGGCACAGTTAGCAACCATTAGCTACTCAGTGCAAGCGTTGGCCTTGACGTTACTGGATTCACGTGGATAAGAGTTAAATTAACTTATCTAGAAGAATACACGTGTTTTCTATTGACCTATTCAGCACAGAAACACATGCACGACACACGGTTACAATACGGTTTGCCACAAGGTATGAGTTGCCTAAATAACAAATAGTAGTTAGCCTTTTAGCTGTAAGCTAGCGCTTAGGTCTCATGTCAGTCAAAGAACTGTTGGAACTGACTAGAGTTTACGCCATAGTTTCATATTATCACCATTAACCAACAGCAAAACTGCAGCCAGAATAATGAAAACGACATACCTTGGTAGAATATGAATTGACGATATAGTAGGACTCCGCGAATATTTTTTATTTTAAAAACAATGAAAGCTACTCAATGGACAGGAGGAAGTTCTCAGCGCGAAGATTTTCAAACACAAGCCACACTCCCGTCGCAATAACAGATTGGTCGAGGAGGCAGCTTCGTCACATGACGTCAGAACACATTGACGTGCACAGAGCGGGGGATTTCGAAAATGCTAATCTTTTAGCAACGACTAAAAGCGGTTGTGATTCTATATTGTGCTTTTAGACACTTGATCTGTCAAATAACATAGAAACATCATGTTTATACAAAAGTTCTATTGTTAACCAACACAGTATGTCGAGCAGGCTGGCGAGCTTCACTCTATGGGCGGAACACAATATCTGTACCTAACGTTCCGAGTAGGACTGATTTAGAGATGTACTCGGAGAAGCAGCATTGTTGTGACAGCTGAAGTTAGGTAGAAAATACTAGTTTATCACTACGAGGCAGTGTTTTGGAGTCTTGAAATTATAGCTACGTTTTTATAAACTAGCATTCCTCTTAGGAGTAAGTGATCCCTTGACTTTCCCAAACACGCATCACACAAGGCATTCCCTCTGGTTGTTTGCTTGCTCGCTAACTTCTTCTGCTCTTCCAGGTTATGTGTATGTCTGAATATATGCTTGTATTGTAAAGATACGTTCTGTGATGATATCAGGCATAATGGCTTCTGCATTAATGCAGATACTGAAAATTCCCTTGTAAATGCTTAATAATGCCGACGTAACTCCCACACAGAGTGCAGCCTGACATTCAATCACAGTTGCTTTTACTTTTCCCTTCTTAATTTATGAATCTGTTATAAACATTAACGCCTGTAGTTGCAGACATTGCCCAAGTCTTTTGAAACCAGGCTTTAAATCTGTTAACTGGATTGCATGTCTGTTGCTGTAACTAAATGACAAGCTTTCATGTTGCCATAGACAGATAGCCAAGAGAATTGCATGACTGAAACGTGTGTGATATGTTATTACACCCTAACATGCTTATCTCTCACCATCCGTTTGTGTTGTTCCAAACAGTAGATTCTGGTCAGGGTTCAGATGCATCTCCCTGGTAATGGACCCTGGTCTCGCCTGGCGTGCAGGCTGGCAGGCAGCCCTTGGGCAGACACAGCACACACACACGGATGCCCTCTGACTCACTGGCACAGCTGGAGGAGGTTGTGCTCGTTTGCCAGGCTATGCTCCCGGCCGACCCTGACCCTCCCGCCACCCTCCGCCCCAGGGAGGCCCGCTGCTGTCAGCTTGTCCACCACCAGCCTCGGGCCTGGCGTGGGCCAGCCCCCCCTGCACACACCTGTCATGGTCAAGGAAGTGCTGGAGAGCCTGGATGTCCAGCCAGGGCAGGTGAGTGCTCCCTTGGTCATCCTTCTTTTGCCTTCCTCCTGTGGTGTCATTTTGTCAGCCTCCCCTAGGCACTGTTTCCTGCAATTGATTTTGTCAGGAAAAAACAACAACATGTATTTGAATGCAGTGTTCTTTATGTCCTGGGTGTGATCAATTACACGCCTAATTATTCAACACAGTGGTCTAGTGGTCTTAATTGGATAGAAAGAGGGAGATACTGATCTTGAAAATATGGAACGTGTCTCGTACGTATTTATAAAGTAGCGTTCCTCTTAGGAGTAAGTGATCCCTTGACTTTCCCAAACACGCATCACACAAGCCATTCCCTCTGGTTGTTTGCTTGGTCGTGTGTTCTGCTCTTCCAGCTTATACGTATGACTGGTATTTTAAAGATACTTTAAAGATACTGTTGCTGACAATCGAGCCTTCAGAACTGCCATCCAGGTGAACGAGATTGCTGTGTTAGGCTGCGCAGGCAGACACCTTCCCTCACAACTCGTTGCTTTTACACAGTATCACACTGCATTACATTACATTACATTGCATTTAGCAGACGCTTTTATCCACAGCGACAATGCATCTACGCATCGGGGAGGGGGGATCACCATGTACAATAGGCTGCTATTTTTAACTACTTATTTATCTTTTGTTTATAATTGCTTCATTTGTAATCAGAACTGCCATTTTTGGGGCCTGTTGAGACACAATCTAATTCTCATGTACACCAGATGGTGTATAATCTGAATGACATTGGGCTTGTTTGAAATGACTGGCTGGCTGAGTGGCTGTCTGAAAGCAATGCATTCTGGACTTCAAATAGTGACGTTTTTCAACGATCTTGTACACTGGTACGATGACGTTCGGAGTGTATTTGCATATCAGGAGAGCTTTGTTGGCCGATGACTTCTCATTGGCCCAACCTGAATCAGTTTGTTTTGTTTTTGTTATTGTCACTCAGTAACAGCTACCAATCTACGCACCACATGATGTTAGCATACTCTATGCTATGTCAACACAATGTTTTTTTTTTTTTTGCTGTGGTTGCCTTTAATTATGAGGTTTTGCTTTCTACGCTATTTTCTTATAGGGGCAGCGAATGTCTTTTAAGGTGATGTGTCATTAATTACCTGTCTTTCCTCACCCTTCTAACCGCAGACAGCAATAAATCAAATGCGAGTTCATGCTGTCTTTTAAGTGTGTTTACACAGGCTACTAATGACATGGACTTCTTGGAAGACGTGACTGAAACAGAGCCTCCTGTGCCTCCCTCAGGGCACAGGGCTGGATAGTCCCCATTTCATTCATCTTCTGTTTCATTTGTCAATTGTCTTGACAAGTATGAACTGGCATCGCTGTTAGCATCTGTATTTGCAGATTGGTCGTTTTTTTTAAATTGAATAATTTATACAAACGCTGACTATCTATTGATCTGTTAACAGACGTCTATAAGATGCCCCTGATGTGCGTTTAAATTGCACCTGTAGGGTACACATGCATTATAGATCAGCACAGGAAGCACCAGCACAATAAGCAGGAAATGGGCAGGAAGTGTCAGGAACCTTGTGCTCCCAGTGTGACCCGGAGGCTACCTGCCAATCACAGCCGGCGAATCCATGGTGACATTGACGTGACGGACAGGTCGTGCTGTCAGGGAGAATATGTCCCTGCGCGAGAGGGGTGGGTGGGGGGTGCGGGTGCGGGGGTGGCGGGCGATGTGGGGGTGGCGGGGGCGGGCAGGGGGACAACAAGCCAAACAGCTGCTGACGCCCCACAGCTGCAGCAGGATCAGTGGAGCAGAGCTGAGGACATCCAGACCAGAGCAGAGGACACAGCAGCAGGGGAGGAGGGGGAGGGAGAGAGAGGGAGAGAGAGGGAGAGAGAGAGAGAGAGAGAGAGAGAGAGAGAGAGAGAGAGGGGGATGGACAGAGCAGCAGGGGAGGAGGGGGGAGGGAGGGACAGAGAGAGAGAAAGAGAGAGAGAGAGAGGGGGGTGGGGTGGAGAGAGGGAAAGAGGTAGAGAGAGAGGGATGGAGAGAGGGAAAAGGGGAGGGAGAGAAAGAGAGAGGGATGGAGAGATAGAAAGAGGTGGAGAGAGAGGGATGGAGAGAGAGGGATGGAAAGAGGGAAAAAGGGGGAGGGAGAGAAAGAGAGAGAGAGAGGGATGGAGAGATGGAAAGAGGTGCATAGAGAGGGATGGGGAGAGAGATGGAGAGAGGGAAAGAGATGGAGAGAGCAAGATAGTAAAGACATGGAGAGAGAGGGATGGAAAGAGGGAGGGTGAGAGAGAGAGGGAGGGAGAGATGGATGGAGAGAGGGATAGAGAGAGAGAGGGAAAGATCTGGAGAGAGGGAGAGAGATGGAGAGAGATAGATTAAAAGAGAGAGGGGTATAAAGAGAAAGATGGGATGAAAAGAGAGAGATGGATAAAGAGGGAGAAGGATGCTCAAGATAAAAGAAAAAGGGATGGGAAGAGAAAGCAATAGAGAAAGAAAAGAATGGAGAGAAAGGGAGGGATTGGCAGAGAAAGGGGTGGAGAGAGAGATGGAGAGAGAGGGATAGAGGGGGGGGATGGTGAAGGGGAGAAAAGAGAAAGGGAGAGAGGGATGGAGGGATGGTAAGGAGGAGAGAGAGAGTGAGAGAGGGGAATGGTAAGGGAGAGAGAGAGCTCTTCTGAAACAGGATGTTTTCTCCTTTATTGGTGCTGCTGAAACAAAACACACCTGTCACTGCAGGTACATCACACACACACACACACACACACACACACACACACACACACTAACCTGATGTCGGTGTACAATTCCTGTGAGCTAGTAGAACAAATCAAAACAAAACAAATAGAAAAAGAAGGCTCGGTGTGTCAGGTGTGTCAGGTGTGTCAGGTGTGTGGAGATGCTGCAGGGCATAACTCCCGTTTGAAGCCTCCCTGCTCCCGCTAACTTCCCCTCTTCATCTGAGGCGAGGTAAACATTGGCATTTACATAGAGACATGTCCGTCCGCACATCGCTCAAAACCACAGCCTTATTAATTTAATTACCCAGGGGGCCGAGAGCGTGTTTCACCCCCCCAAACCAACACCAGGTGCAGGGGGGGTGTCCGTTCCAAGAAAAAGGACTCGTGGGAAACTAGCATTATGCTAACGTTTGCTAACAAGAGTGTGGAGAGAGTGTGCGTGCGTGTGTGTGTGTGTGTGTGTGTGTGTGTGTGTGTGTGTGTGTGTGTGTGTGTGTGTGTGTGTACTAAAGTGTGTACTAGTGTGTGTGTGTGTGTGTGTGTACTAGAGTGTGTGTGTGTTTGTGTGTAGAATAACAAAGATGAGAAAAGAACATTTAACCCTTTGTGTTGTTATTATGAAACAAGTCTGCACTATTGCATTGGCAGTGTTTGATGGCATTTCCTGTTCTCATAGAAATTAATTGAACCAGCCTCATGGAACAGCTTTGTTGTGATAAGGAGCCAAACTTACACACACACACACACACACACACACACACACACACACACACACACACACACTCCCGGAAACACGGCACACAGTCTGAAAGTTGTCAAACAGGAAACAAGAAAGGGACAAAAGAAGAAGAAGAAGAAGAAGAAGGAAAAAAACAACGCAAAGTTTGTTGTCAAACTTTGGAGAGTTTGTGTGTGTGTGTGTGTGTGTCATCGTCTGTGGCGCTGTTTTGGGGGAAGTAGCCTAGCTGGACAGAGCTTGGCTTTCGCTAACGTGTGAGTGCGGACAGATGGGCCTGAGTCAAAGGCCCTTCTGCTGAGGAAGACCGCACCACGGTGGGGAGGAGAGGAGAGGAGAGGAGAGGGGGGAGGGAAGGAGGGAAGGAGAGATGAGGAGGAAGAGAAGAGGAAAGGAGGGGAGGAGGAAGACCGCACCACGGTGGGGAGGAGAGGAGAGGAGAGGGGGGAGGGAAGGAGGGAAGGAGAGATGAGGAGGAAGAGAAGAGAGAAAAGGAGGGGAGGAGGAAGACCGCACCACGGTGGGGAGGAGAGGGGAGGGGGAGGGGGAGGGAAGGAGAGGAGGGAGGGAGAGAGGGAAGAAGTGGAGAGGAGGAAGAGAAGAGGAAAGGAGGGGAGGAGGAAGACTGCACCACGGTGGGGAGGAGAGGAGAGGAGGAAGAGAAGGAGAGAAGGAGAGATGAGGGGGAAGAGAAGAGAAAAGGAGGGGAGGAGGAAGACCGCACCACGGTGGGGAGGAGAGGAGAGGAGAGGGGAGAGGGAAGGAGGGAAGAAGTGAAGAGGAGGAAGAGAAGAGGAAAAGAGGGGAGGAGGTAGACCGTGCCACGGTGGGGAGGAGAGGAGAGGAGAGGAGAGGAGGGAAGGAGGGAAGGAGAGATGAGGAGGAAGAGAAGAGAGAAAAGGAGGGGAGGAGGAAGACCGCACCACGGTGGGAAGGAGAGGAGAGGGGGAGGGAAGGAGAGATGAGGAAGAAGAGAAGAGAAAAGGAGGGGAGGAGGTAGACCGTGCCACGGTGGGAAGGAGAGGAGAGGGGGAGGGAAGAAGTGAAGAGGAGGAAGAGAAGAGGAAAGGAGGGGAGGAGGAGTGAAGGAGAGGAGAGGAGAAAGTAGACCATGCCCCGGTGGAGAGGAGAGGGTGGGGGAGGGGAGGAGAGGAGAAGTGGAGGAGTAGAGGAGGAGGAGAAGAAGAAGAAGAAGAAGAGGAGAAGTGGAGGAGGAGGAGAGGAAGGCCACTGAGGTCCCGTGGACACGATCTCGGCTGTTTTCAGGAATTGGTGTGTGTGTGTGTGTGTGTGTGTTAGGAGAGAGGTGTGTGTGTGTTAGGAGAGAGGTGTGTGTGTGTGTGTGTGTGAGTGAGTGTGTGTGTGTGTGTGGATTTGTGTCGGGTCAGTGCGCTGAGTCAGCAGAAGGATCTGTGGACGTCGTTGCCGGGGGAGACGTGGTGTGCGCTGAGCGGTGCCCAAAGGCATCACTTTTGTGTGTGTGTGTGTGTGTGTGTGTGTGTGTGTATGTGTGTGTACACCCTGTGTGTGCGTGCCTGTGTGTGTCTCTCTCTCCGTGTCTATGTGTGTGCGTGTGCGCGTGCGTGTGTGTGTTTGTGTGTGTGTGTGTGTGTACGCCCTGTGTGTGCCCTGAGAGGAGACATCACTTTGTGTGTGTGTGTGACTGTGTGTGTGTGTGTGTGTGACTGTGTGTGTGTGTGTGTGTGTGTGTGTGTGTGCGCCCTGTGTGTGCCCTGAGAGGAGACATCACTTTGCCGCCCAAACTTGCACCTCGATGACAAACTTCCCCACCGGCCGGCCGCCCCTGGGCCATGTGGTGTGCAGAGGGCGGCCTGCCAGAGTGCCTGTCTAAAATTAACCAAAGAAAGCCCTCACAGGCCTGTCTTCACTCCTCCTTCTCTCCCTCTCTCTTTCTCTTTCTCTTTCTCTTTCCTCTCTTTCTTTTTGTTTTCTCTTTCTCTGTCACCGTCTCTCTGTCTTTCTCTAGAGGGCCTCTCTTCACCCCTCCTTCTCTCTCTCTCTTTCTCTAGAGGGTCTCTCTTCACCCCTCCTTTTCTCCCTTTCTTTTTCTTTCTTTCTTTTTCTTTCTTTCTTTCTCTTTCTCTGTCTTTCATTCTCTCTCTTTCTCGCTACCTCTCTTTCTTTCTCTTTCTCTTTGTCTCTCTCCCCCCTCTCTCTCCACCTTCTCTCTTTCCTTCTCTCTCCTTGTCTTTTCCTCTCTCTGCCCGTTCTGTCTCTTTCCTTCTCTCTCTCCCTCTCTCTCTCCATCTTTCTCTGCCTCTCTCTCTCTCCCTCTCTCTCTCCCCACCTTGTCTCTTTCCTTTTCTCTCTTTTTCTTTCTCTCTTTTTCTTCCCCTTCTGTGTATTTTCCTCTCTCTCTCCTGTCCTCTCCCTCTCTCCCTCTCCCTCTCTCTCTCTCTCCTCCTGTTCCTTACTAACTGCCACACTAGTGTCCTGTATGGGTGTCGTGTGGTCATTATGGGGCAGGAGGCCAGTTTGGGTACGCAGGGCTCCGCTAGGATGGACACACACACACACACACACACACACACACACACACACACACACACACACACACACACACACACACACACACACATGCACACACCCGCGAGAAGATGAATAAGCAGTGAGGTCAGTGGCTGTCCTCCCTACGCCTAGGTGCACACACACACACACACACACACACACACACATACATCCACACACACACACACACACACACACACATGCGAGAGGATGAATAAGCAGTGAGGTCAATGGCTG
>CM059288.1:3559602-3562102 GCA_030347295.1 Setipinna tenuifilis | reverse complement strand
CACTATATCACATATTTCCTTGGACATACACACACACACGTATAGACGTATACACGTATGCACGCACGCACGCACGCACGCACGCACGGGAGAGTGCGAACATGGGATAACATGAGAGAACATTAGAGAAGACACAAACAGGACAATGGAGGGAGACAGAGATGGGAAAAGATAGGAACACGGATGGAGAGAGCGATGGATGGATAGAGAGAGAGAGAGAGAACATGAGAGAAAGAGAGTGATGGATAGAGAGAGAGAGAGAGAGAGAGAACATGCGATAACATGAGAGAAAGAGAGTGATGGATAGAGAGAGAGAGAGAGAGAGAGAGAGAGAGAGAGAGAGAGACAGACAGACAGACAGAGAGAGAGAGAGAGAGAGAGAGAGAGAGAGAGAGAGAACATGCGATAACATGAGAGAAAGAGAGCGATGGATAGAGAGAGAGAGAGAGAGAGAGAGAGAGAGAGAGACAGACAGACAGACAGAGAGAGAGAGAGAGAGAGAGAGAGAGAGAGAGAACATGCGATAACATGAGAGAAAGAGAGCGATGGATGGAGACGACACTATAGTTGAGAGGGCGGAGACACTGGGATGGAGAGGAGAGAGAATAGAGAGAGGGAGAGAAAGAAGAAAAGGAGGGATGGAGGGATGGCAGTGGTGTTGTCTGAGGGATGGCAGGCGGAGAGAGAGAAGAGAGAGGGATAGAGAGAAGAAAAGGAGGGAGGGATGGAGGGAGGGATGGCAGTGGTGTTGTCTGAGGAATGGCGGACGGAGAGGGAGAGAGAGAGAGAGAGAGAGAGAAGAAAAGGAGGGATGGAGGGATGGTCTGGTGGGCGGTGATGGAGAGAAGAGAGAGGGAGAGAGAGAAGAAGAGGAGGGAGGGATGGAGGGAGGAATGGCGGTGGTGTTGTCTGAGGAATGGCGGACGGAGAGAGAGAGAGAGAAGAAAAGGAGGGAGGGAAGGAGGGATGGTGGTGTTGTGTGAAGAATGGCGTGTGGAGAGAGGATAGAGAGAATAATAGGAGGGAGGGATGGAGGGAGGGATGGAGGGATGGTGGTGTTGTGTGAGGACTGGCAGGCGGAGAGAGAGAAAGAGAGAGAGATGGAGAAGAGAGAGGGATAGAAAGAAGAAGAGGAGGGATGGATGGAGGGAGGGATGGAGGGATGGTGGTGTGTGAGGACTGGCAGGCAGAGAGAGAGAGAGAGAGATAGAGAAGAGAGAGGGATAGAGAGAAGAAGAGGAGGGATGGAGGGATGGTGGTGTTGTGTGAGGACTGGCAGGCGGAGAGAGAGAAAGAGAGAGAGATAGAGAAGAGAGAGGGATAGAGAGAAGAAGAGGAGGGATGGAGGGATGGTGGTGTTGTGTGAGGATGGCGGGCAGAGAGAGAGAAAGAGAGAGAGATGGAGAAGAGAGAGGGATAGAGAGAAGAAGAGGAGGAATGGAGGGATGGTGGTGTTGTGTGAGGATGGCGGGCAGAGAGAGAAGAAGAGGGAGGGATGGAGGGATGGAGGGATGGGGGGCGGAGTGGTGGCTGAATGGCTGTGTTAATAACGCTTACTGGGTCTCCTCTCAGCATATTGCAGCGGCATAGCGTAGGAGACGAATAAAAATCAATAAATGTGGGGTTTCTTCATTGCATCCATCTCTCACACACACACACACACACACACACACACACACACACACACACACACACACACACACACACACAACACACTGATGCTCTCTCTCTTTTTACTTTTTCTATCTCTCTCTGTCTCTGTCTCTCCCTCTCTCCGCCCTGGCTTCCCCTCCACCCCCTCCCTCTCTCCTATCTCTCTCTCTGTCTCTGTCTCTCTCTCCCTCTCTCCTTCTCTCTCTTCTCTCCTTTTCTCTCTCTCTCTCTCTCTGTCTCTGTCTCTCTCTCTCCGCCCTGGCACCCCCTCCTGTTCTGCACTGCGCGGGAGCAAAGTTATTACACTGGGGTTTTATTACAATATTTACATTGACGCCAGCCTCATGCATGCCTGTGTGTGTGTGTGTGTATGTGTGTGTGTGTGTGTGTGTGTGTGTGTGTGTGTGTGTGTGTGTGTGTGTGTCTGTCTGTCTATGCCTGCACGTAATTGCATGCAGATCAGAGGGGCGGTGTGTGTGTGTGTGTGTGTGGGGCCAAGGTGCTGGCTTGTAGCTGTGGAGGCCTTGGTGAGGGTCCTAGCATACTGGCCTACAAAGCCAAAAGGCAGTAAGTAGCCTAAATATATTTTGTGGAGTTTAGACTGGAAATTAACCTCACTGTTTG
This sequence comes from Setipinna tenuifilis, assembly GCA_030347295.1. Classification (NCBI taxonomy): domain Eukaryota; kingdom Metazoa; phylum Chordata; class Actinopteri; order Clupeiformes; family Engraulidae; genus Setipinna; species Setipinna tenuifilis. The sequence continues at coordinate 3,559,825 of CM059288.1, read as the reverse complement.
AAAGTACATAAAGCATCCCCACTATTACACCTACAGTGTGTTTAATTGGACAGTATGACAAGTTTGAAGGCATTTCTCTGAGTGTCAGTGTTGGCGTAGTTACTGCACTTTGGCTTTGCAGGGCAGATTAGTGGAGCTCTGGCGGATGTGTGTGTGTGTGTGTGTGTGTGTGTGTGTGTGTGTGTGTGTGTGTGTGTGTGGAGCTCTCCACAGCACCCTGGTG
>CM059288.1:3524602-3527102 GCA_030347295.1 Setipinna tenuifilis | reverse complement strand
CACACACACACACACGCATCTATCTTTCCTTTTCCTCCATCCCACTCCTTTTGCCTCTTCTCACATCCTATTTTCATCTCCCCTCCTCTCCCCTTCTCTCTCTTCATCTCCCCTCCTCTCCCCTTCTCTCTCTTCATCTCCCCTCCTCTCTCCTTCTCTCTCTTCATCTCCCCTCCTCTCCCCTTCTCTCTCTTCATCTCCCCTCCTCTCTCCTTTTCTCTCTTCATCTCCTCTCCTCCCCTCCCCTCACCTCAGTGTCCAAAGTCAGAGTCCAAGTCAAAGTCAGCTTTATTGTCAAAACCGTATGTACAGTACAGGTCATAAACAGGATTTGAAACAGGAAAAAAAAACATAACAATATAAACATAGCAAAAAAAAACTTGTACATAAATCAAATAAGTAAACACAAGATGTGTTGCGTAGTGTAGTGTAGCCTAGCCCAGGCTAGCTGGGTTTAGGGGCGAGAGGGCACTGCCTCCATCATGCCTGCCTCTCTGCCTGCCTCCATCCCTCTCTACCTCCTCCATCCCTCTCTACCTCCTCCATCCCTCTCTACCTCCTCCCTCCCTCCAGCCTCTAGCCTCCTTCATCCCTGACTCTGTGCCTCCTCCCTCCCTGCCTCCTTCATCCCTGCCTCCTTCATCCCTCTCTGCCTCCTCCAGCCTCTAGCCTGCCTCCATCTCTGCCTCCATACCTCTCTGCCTCCCCCATCCCTGCCTCTCTGCCTCCTCCATCCCTCTCTGCCTCCTCCAGCCTCTAGCCTCCTCCATCCCTGCCTCAATCCTACATCCCTCCCAGCCTCCTCCATTTCTGCCTCTCTGGCTCCTCCATTCCTGCCTCTCTGCCTCCTCCAGCCTCTAGCCTCCTACATCCCTCTCTGCCTCCTCCATCCCTGCCTCTCTGCCTCGGTATGAAATATCAATGCGGATGACTCACTCACTTCCACGCCCGTGTCAATCACCATTGCAAATGCCAAGCCCATTATAGCCCAGTCCCTCCAGGAGCCCCACAGCCTTCAATTCTGCCTCAGCAGCCAGCCTCTTAAAGGGCCAGCGCGCCTCTCAGCTGTGGACACCGCCTTCTCTCTTTCATCTTCTGCTCTCCTCTCATCTTCTCCTCATCTTCACTCATCTCCTCACTTCTCCTCACTTCTCCTCTCATCTCCTCTCCTCTGCTCTCCTCTACTCTCCTCTCATCTTCTCTTCTCTGCTCATCTTCTCTCATCTCCTCTCCTCTCCTCTTCTCTCATCTCCTCTCCTCTACTCTACTCTCCTCTCCTTTGCTCTCCTCTCTTCTCCTTTACTCTCTTCTCCTCTTATATCATCTCCTGTCATCTTCTCTGCTTTTCTTCTCCTCTGTCTTCCTCTCCACTCATCTTCTCTCTCCTCTCTTCTAATCTCCTCACATCTTCTCTCTCCTCCTCTCTTCTTCTCTCTCCTTCTCTCCTCTCATCTTTTCTCCTCTCCCCTCCTTTTTCCTCCTCTCTCCTCTCCTGCTCTCTCTTCTCCTGCTCACTCCTCTGCTGTTCACTCTTCTCCACTCCTCTCACCCAGACCTCTCTTCCCATCTCCCCTCTTCCCATCTATCCTCTCCTCCCCTCTCCTCCTCCCCTCTCTTCCCATCTCCCCTCTTCCCCTCCTCTCCTCCCCTCTCCACTCCTCCCCTCTCCTCTCCTCTCCTCCCCTCTCTTTTATGCTGTGTTGTGCTGTGCTGTGCTGTGCTGTGTTGCGTTGTGTTGTGTTGCGTTGTGTTGTGTTGTGTTGCGTTGTGTTGTGTTGTGTTGTGTTGTGTTGTATTGTGTTGTGCTGTGCTGTGTTGTGTTGTGTTGTGTTGTGCTGTGCTATGTTGTATTGTGTTGTGTTGTGTTGTGCTGTGCTGTGTTGTATTGTGTTATGTTATACTGTGCTGTGCTGTGCTGTATTGTGCTGTGTTGTGCTGTGCTGTATTGTGGTGTATTGTATTGTGCTGTGCTGTGCTGTGCTGTATTGTGTGGTGCTGGGCTGTATTTTATTGTGCTGTGCTGTGCTGTGCTGTACTGTGTTGTGCTGTGCTGTGCTGTACCATGCTGTGCTGTATTGTGCTATGCTGTATTGTGCTGTGCTGTGCTGTGTTATCTCTGTGCTGTGCTGTGCTGTATCGTGCTGTGCTGTGTTATCTCCATGCTGTGCTGTGCTGTGCTGTATCATGCTGTGCTGTAATGTGCTGTGCTGTGCTGTATTGTATTGTGCTGTGCTATGCTATGCTATGTTGTGCTGTGCTATGCTGTGCTGTACCAAGCTATGCTGTGCTGTGCTGTGCTGTCATGTGCTGTGCTGTATTGTGCTGTGCTATGCTATGCTATGTTGTGCTGTACCATGCTGTGCTGTGCTGTGCCATACTATACTGTGCTGTGCTGTGCTGTGCTGTGCTGTGCTGTGGTCTGGTGTCTGCTGGAGGGGAGACATGAATATTTGAGGGTGTTTTATTTCAGTTCTTCATGGTCTTCTCAGTGACGCTAAAA
>CM059288.1:3517102-3522102 GCA_030347295.1 Setipinna tenuifilis | reverse complement strand
GGACATGTGCATGACAATAATGAAGCCCAGGACAGAAGAGTAACACTGAAGAGCATCATATTATAGCCACACACACACACACACACACACACACACACACACACACACTCCATCTTTGTCTCTCTCTGTCTGTACACCAACTATTTGGGCTTCTGGTACTGGAGCTAGTGCTACCTCATATTATAGCAACCAGTACACTGTAAAAAATGTCCGTAGATTTTACGGTGAAAAACTGTAAAACTACAACAGTTCAGAACTGTAAACTCATCAACATTTTTTACAACAGTAAAACACCGTAAATGAATATACCACCCAGAACAGTATATTACTGTTTTTTTCTATAGAAAATACACAGTTGGGCCCCTGTTGCTGGTGGTAGTGTTACCTCATATTATAGCAACCAGTACAACCAGTTGGGTCCCTGTTGCTGGTGGTAGTGGGAGCTGAGCTGAGCTGAGCTGTGTGGGGAACCTGATGTGACATCGCCTCCAGGCCACCCAGGGCTGCTGGGCTGGGTGCTGGAGAGAATGAGCTTGACTGAAAACACACACACACACACACACACACACACACACACACACACACACACACACACACACACAAATTGTGCATTAGCATGCAACTTCAAAGATGTAAATCTAAGTCTGTGTGTGTTTGTATGTCTGTGTGTGTGTGTGTGTGTGTGTGTGTGTGTGTGTGTGGGCCTGTGAGTGTTTTGACGGTGACTCACATGTAGATGTGGATAAAGATTAAAGTCATTTCCTCCGATGTTTGTTTAGAATGTTTGCGCCCTGTTCTGTCTCTGCTAGCAGTGGCTGTCCAATGGGATTGTGTTGTTTGTGTGTGTGTGTGTGTGTGTGTGTGTGTGTGTGTGTGTGTTGGATTGTGGTGTTTATGTGGGAGGGCTATAGCAAGGGGAGATGTACCCTGGGTAATTTAGCTGCGTTAAGTTAAGTTATACAAGCACCCCTCGGTAAGGACACTGAGTGTGTGTGTGCGTGTGTGTGTGTGTGTGTGTGTGTGTGTGTCTGCGTAGGAAACCCCTCTGTGCAGTGGAAAAGTGCAGCGTGCCACAGAATAACCCTCATCTACTCATTTACTTTATGCTCAGTGATTCCCTCATGTCTTTAATTACTTTTTTAAAAACTTTTCGGCTTAAGATGTATTTTCATTTTTTTTCTTTTCTTTTTTTTTGTTTTCGGTTGAACTTGTTTGCAGCTCAGTGCAAACCCAGACGGTTAAGGGAAGGGAATTCTGGGAAAATAAATAAATAAATAAAGTAGTTATAAGACTGGCTGTAAACTCAGAGTCGTTGTCCATGTTCATAATATAGACAGATTAAGAAAACGAAATAAAATAAAGAAGAATTACATCCAAACACACAACAGTATGGCAGCGTGACCAGATGAGCAGATGCATGCTGTCTGGATGAACCCTACGATGAAATGAATACAAATTAATTGCAAAAATAAAAAAGAGAAGAAAAGTCGTATCTTAGCAACTTCCAGCAACAAAAAGGCCCTATATTTATTGTGTGGGGAGGATACAGCAACTGGGTGCGTTTATTACAGTATTTACTGATTACTCTTTCAGTAACCAGTATTCTGGTTATTTATTTATGTATTTATATGTTTATGTGTGTGTGTGTTTATTTACATAAGACATTGTTATTACATGCGGTGTTATTACATAAGACATTGTAACAGGGGATTACCCAACTTATCAGTCTTTCAAGAGAGTAAAGGCAGTGGGAAAGAAGCTCTAATCTTCGGAGTAACACCCCCTCCCCCCCACCACACACACACACACACACACACACACACACACACACACACACACACACAGATGCACACCCACACACACACCAACACACATACGTATGCCACTAGACTTCATAATCCTCCATCATCAGGGCAGAGCTGAAGAAGCCTTTGGGATGAAAGCTGAAACGTCTTCAAGCTCCAAAAGAAGTCCAGTTGCTCACAACTTAGCTCTGACCAGTAGTGGCTATCACAGTGGCAGCCAATCCACATCCAGCTTTGTGCGGGACATAGTATGGTGATGTGTCATTTGATTGGCTGTCCTTTAATGTCAACAAGCCTTCACAAAGTCAAATCGAATCACAGACATTTTTTCAGTTATATCTGGGCTTTTTGCCTTTGATCAGACAGGACAGTGGATGAGATTGACAGGAGATGAGAGGGAGAGGGAGAGAGAAAGTGAGACAGAGAAACAGAGAGAGAGAGAGAGAGAAAGAGAAAAAGTGGGGAGAGGGGGAGAAGGTGGGGGAGAGGGGGAGAAGGTGGGGGAGAGGGGGAGAGTGAGACAGAGAGAGGAAGAAGGAGGAGGAAGGAGAGAGACAGAGAGAGAGAAGAAAAGAAAGTGTGTGTGTGGGGTGGGGGGGGGGAGAGGGAGACCGAGCGAGGGAGTGGAAGAAGGAGAGAAGAAAGGGAGAGGGAGAGGATGAGAGTGAGACAGAGAGAGAGTGGGAGAGAAAGAAGGAAAGAGAGAGAGGAAGAGAGGGGAATAGAGAGATGGGGTGGAGTGAGATGGTGAAATGACCTTGGGTCGGATTCAAACCCAGAAGGTGGTGTGGAGAGGGCAAGGGAGAGATGGAGACGGGGAAAGGAAGAAGGAGACAGCGAGAGAGAAGGAGTCAAAGTGAGGGGGGGAGAGGAAGAGGGAGAGTGAGACGGAGAGAAAGAGGGAGTGGAAGAAGGAGAGAGAAAGAGAAGGGGAGAGTGAGGCAAAGAGAGAGAGATGGGGTGGGGTGAGATGACCTTGGGTCGGATTCAAACCCAGAAGGTGGTGTGGACACCTCAGCCAACCTAACCGGCTTCTTCCGGACGTGTCACACATTAACACATACGGCATTAGGAAAAGCCTCCCAAACTCCGCAATGCTTCCCGATATAGTGCACTGCGCAGGGAAGGACACAATGCAGCTCACACCCCATGAGGTGGATGACTGGACACTTCCCACAGAGCCTTTGTCTTTGAGTGGGGTTTCCTGTATTAGGTGGGATCCTGCGGTGCTGTGTGTGTGTGTGTGTGTGTGTGTGTGTGTGTGTGTGTGTGTGTGTGTGTGTGTGTGTGTGTGTGTGTGTGTGTGTGGGCTGCCTGTGGGCCTGCCTGTGTGAGTATGCCAAGTCATTTCCTCCATTTTTCCATTTGCATCTGTGAGCGTGTATGTGTGTGTGTGTGTGTGTGTGTGTGTGTGTGTGTGTGTGTGTGTGTGTGGGCCATTTGCATCTGTGAGCGGTGCCAAGAAAGGGCTCAGATTCGTTGATATTTACGCTCTGGGCCTCAGGGTGACTAGGAAGGTGCTCCACACCTGCTGAGCACACACACACACACACACACACACACACAGACACACACACATGCGACCACACACACACACACACACAAGGGGGTGGAGGGGTGTGCCAAGGGACTGCCCACGCACACAAACACACATACACACACACACGCACACACACAGACCAATTTAGCAAAGCCACCGTCAGCAGGTGAATCACTGTGTAAACCCATGTGAGGTGACTGCTGCTAATTAACCAAACACAGGGAAACCTCCATTAATACACACACACACATACACACACACACACATACAGGTGCATGCAGAAACACAGGCACACTCGAGCATACATTACATACACACATGCATACATACACACATGCACACACACAGTTGTAATACACACACACACACATACACAGACACACACCAAGGGAAAGAGGGGTTTGCCTATAACGTCAGACTCAAGTGGTGAAATTCTGCTGCGTTGTGCCTGTCGTGGCTAATTGTCCGTGGCCTCTATTCCCCCTCGTCACCAGCGGGCACTATGCCAGCACAGCCACACACACACACACACACACACACACACACACACACACACACACACACACACACACACACACACAGCACACGCACGGACCCATGGACAGATCACCAGTGGGGCACTATGCCAGCAAAGCCAACAGAGCTGGGAAAGTCAGCCTGAATGGGACAATAGTCACACACACATACACACAGACACACATACACACACACTCACACACTCACACACACACACACACACTCACAACGCGCACGCATAAACACGCAGTGACCCATGGACGCATACACACTCACGCACACACTTGCGTACACACACACAGCTCATCTTTAGAGACAGATAAAAGGGAAGTGGCACACACACACACACACACACACACACACAGGGGGAGTGTCGGGGCCTGTGTTGCATGATGTTGATTGATGGTCTGGCGGGCAGTGGGGACACAGCACACAGTGATGGAGTGATCTTTTCCTTGCTCTTATCAAAGCACCGCCTGCACACACACACACACGCACACACACACCTTTTCCTTGAGCTTATCAAAGCATCGCCATAGATTATCGGACGGGACCTGCAGGGAGGAGCAGGGGTATCTGGGTAACTCTTTGTGTGTGTGTGTGTGTGTGTGCCACTTCCCTTTTATCTGTCTCTAAAGATGAGCTGTGTGTGTATGCAAGTGTGTGCGTGAGTGTGTATCTGTCAATGGGTCACTGCGTGTTTATGCGTGCGCGTTGTGTGTGTCTGTGTGTATGTGTATGTGACTATTGTCCCATTCAAGCTGACTTTCCCAGCTCTGTTGGCTTTGCGTGTGTGTGTGTGTAATGCAAACAGATCAACACATCCACAAATATACACCCATTCCACAGAAGTTCTTAGAGGCGAGATCCACAGGTGTCTGGTTGTAGCTCTGTCTGGGGCATGTGACAGTCAGACCACTGACTCCAGTGACATACGCGTAGCTTTTGTTTTTCATTGCTTCCAGAATTTTCCGGACCAGGAAGAACTGAGAATAGGCCAGACTGACTTGAACGTGACATTCAAATGTAGCATCACATGGGCGGGCCTAGGCTAATACACACACACACACACACACACACACACAGAGCACAGAGGCAGTATGGGCAGGCCCAGGATGAAATATATTTGTGTGTGTATA
>CM059288.1:3512102-3514602 GCA_030347295.1 Setipinna tenuifilis | reverse complement strand
AGGGAAAAGAGAAAAAGGTGCATTGAAAAGAAGGAAGAGGTGGAGAGAAAGCTGGCAGGGTGGAGGAGGAACGAAAGAAAGGAATAGATGGGGAGTGAGGAAGAGAGTACAAGGGGGAAGAGAGAAAGAGAGGAAGAAAGATAAAAAGAAAGGAATGCAAAGAGAGGTGAGTGGAGAGAAAGGTAGAAGGAAGGAGGAGGAGAAAAAGAGAGAGAGAGAGAGAGGAAAAGAAAGGATGAATAAAGAAGGAGTGTAAGAGGCAGACTGAGAGGAGGAGAACGAGAGAAGGAAGGGAGGATGAAAAAGAGAAGAGAGGCAAACAGAGGAAGTAAAGACAGGAGCCACAGAAGGGCTGTGTGTGTGTGTGAGAGAGAGAGAGAGAGAGAGAGAGAGAGAGAGAGAGAGAGAGAGAGAGAAATAGAGACTCATCCCTCCTTCTCATTGATCAGTTCTTGTCTTTCGTACACGCACACATCACCACCCACACACACACACACACACACACACACAAACACACACACACATCGCCACCCACGTCATCATTGATCTGCACACTTAACATTTTACTTCCCAATCTGTTTTCTTATACACGCACACACACACACACACTTGCCGCACACACACACAAACTTGCCGCACGCACACACACACACACACACACACACACACACACACACACACACACACACACACACAACCACCACCACCCACGTCACCACTGATGCGAACAGTTAACATAGTAATGCCGAATCTGTTTCTTTCCCCACACACACACACACACACACACACACACACTCACACACACACACCACTGACTCGAACTCTTAACATAGTAATGCCGATTCTGCCACCCCCCCCCCCCCCCCCCCCCCCCCTCAGTCTGTCACAAAGTCTTGGGACCTTAGAACAATGGTGTGTCGTGTGTGTGTGTGTGTGTGTGTGTGTGTCTGTCTGTCTGTCTGTCTGTCACCTCAGTGTGCCTCTTTGTCTGCCGTGAGAGATCAGAGAGTTATCCAGTCTGCTCATTATCTCTTCTCACTCACGACTGTGTGTGTGTGTCAGTGTGTGTGTGTGTGTGTGTGTGTCAGTGTGTATGTGTGTGTGTGTGTGTGTGAGAGAGACAGAGAGAGGGATAGATAGAGAGAGAGAGAGAGAGAGAGAGAGAGAGCAATAGAGAGTGTGAGCTTGTACCATAAGTGAGTCATCGGGCCTTCAAATCATCTCTGTGAATGTGAGTGAAGTTGTTCACAGGAACACCGGAACAACCCCACACACACACACACACACACCTTTACTCTCCCCACACGTACTCCCACTTCCTACACCCCTCTACACACACACACACATAGACACACACACACATAGCCTTCAAAAATGGGAACTAAGGAAGGAAGAGAGGAAAAGGCTCCATCAGTCCGTGTGTGTGTGTGTGTCTGTGTGTGTGTGTGTGTGATGCTTTCAGCACGTGTCTGTTTATCACTTTGGGTCATAGATTAGGGAATTACCATCGGTAGCACTAAATGGCCCTGACCCATGGAGCAGCGAGCTGTTTGTATGCCTGTGGAAAGGAAAGCACCTGTGTGTGTGTGTGTGTGTGTGTGTGTGTGTGTGTGTGTGTGTGCGTGTGTGTGTGTGTGTGTGTGTGTGTGTGTGTGTGTGTGTGTGTGTTCGCCTCTGCAATAGAATGCAGCAGCGCGCCACCCTCAAAACACCTCTCTTTCCGTCCCTGACCCCACACACACTGGTTTTATAGAAACTGTGCTTGTGTGTGTGTGCGCGTGCAAGCGTGTGTGCGTGCGAGTGTGTGTATATGCGCGCATGTGTGCTTTTGAAACTTCAGTACGGTGGCCATTACTGCTGCTGCACAGTTATTTCTCCAGACACGCCGTTTCTGCTGCTGAGGGTTGGCATCTAATGTATACTGTAGCTTCATGCTACATGCTACATCCTACATGCCCCTGTAGAATAGACTGTCCCTATAGAACAGTTTGCTGCTGGTGTCCCTTTGAACACATACATATACAGCTATGTATACGCTACATTGCATTACACTTAGCAGACACTTTTATCCAAAGCGCCTTACAAAACGAGGACATATTAAGCTAACAGAGGGACAAAGAGATACATGTGCCTTAAGTAAGTTACCCTCATACACAATAGACCACCCTCATACACACACACATGCACATACATGTCCCTGTTGGACAGTCACAGTATAGGAGAGGCTATTTGGACAGCGTGATCTCTCTCTCTCTGCATTTCTGATGACGCTTCCACACCGCGCTCCTCCATGCTGCTGTGGAACAGACTGCCGTCAGCCAGAGAGGAGCCAATTTACAGCCCCAGCCTCTCTGTCACCGCAGCAGACACACTGTACGTCTCACCTGTGTGTGTGTGTGTGTGTGTGTGTGTGTGTGTGTGTGTGTGTGCCTGCAGACGTACTGTACGTCTCACCTGTGTGTGTGTGTGTGTGCGTGCCTACAGACATACTGCAGTCTCA
>CM059288.1:3497102-3504602 GCA_030347295.1 Setipinna tenuifilis | reverse complement strand
AAGTAAGGGTCTCCAGTGAGGAGGTGTATCCATTGAGCCTGCTGTCATTAGAAGTTATACCTCATCACCCTGAAGGCCTCTATGATTTCCCTCTCGCAGACACAAGTAGTAATTTTTACCCCAAATAGCTTCTCTATTACCTGCCCTCTGCATTAATATTTAATTACCCCTCCTGCTCCCTCTTTCTCTCCCTCTCTCCCTCTCTCTCTCCCTCCCTCCCTCTCTCCTGTCTCCCCTTCAACACATCTTAATACACACCCACACTTACTAGCATTTCCTCTCCTCTCTTCTCCTCTCCTCCTCTACTTTTCTCTCTTCCTCACCTTTCTTCTCCTCTCCTTTTCTCTCATCTCCTCCTCTCCTCCTCTCCTTGCCTCTCCTCTCCTCCTCTTCTTTCCTCTTCTCCTCTCCTTTTCTCTCCTCTTCTCTTATCCTCTCCTCTACTGCTCTTATTCTTTCCTCTCTTCTCCTCCCATGTCGTTCCATCTCCTTTCCTCTCCTCCCCTCTCCTCACTTCTCCTCTCCTCCCTACCCTTGCCTCCTTTCCTCCCCTCTCTTTTTCACCACTTCTCCACTCTTCTTTTTTACACATTTCTCCACATTATCACCCACTCATAGTTTTTTCTACTCTGGCCCTGCTTTCCTTTTTCTCTCTGTCTCTCTGTCTCTCTCTCTCTCTCTCTCTCTCTCTCTCTCTCTCTCTCTCACACACACACACACACACACACACACACACACACACACACACACAGACAGACACACACACACACACACGCTTCCCTACCTTTTTTCCCTGTCTTACTCTCTTTCTCTCTCAATCTTCTCTATCTCCTCCTTTTTTCCCTCACCCTCTCCCTCTCTCTCCCTCTCTCTCTCTCTCTCTCTCTCTCTCCCTCTGCTCTTCGATTTCATTAACTCCTGCTTTAGTTATTTATACAGGCCCATTAGGAATGAGCATCTCCTAAAAGCGTTTATACGGAACCCGGGGCCTAATTCCCTCCCTTTCCTGACACAGACCAGCGCCTCTCACACACACACACACACACATTCCTGACACAGCCCAGCGCCTCCATCTTCATCTTCATCTTCATCTATCTCTTTATCCATCCCTTCACTCCTCCGCTTCACCTCTCTATCGTCTCTCCATCATTCCCCCTCTCCTCTACCTCATGTCACACTGACTGACACACACACACACACACACACACACACACACATACCCACACACACACACTCACTTACGCACTCACACACACACACACACACACACACACTCACACTCACAAACACAAACACACATACACACACACACACACTCACTTACGCACTCCCACACACACACACACACACACACACACACACTCACACACACACACATACACACACATACACACACACACACACACACACACACACTCACTCACTCACACACGCACACGCAAACACACACACACACATACACATTTTGTTGGTCTGTGTGTTTGTGTGTGTGTTGTGTATCATATGTGTGTTTGTTATGTGCATTTGTATGTGTGTGTGTGTGTGTGTCTGTCTGTGTCTTTTTATCTGTATGCAGTCTATAAGCATGTTTGCTCAGTCTTAATCATTCTGATCTTCGTCTGTGAATCCACTTTCTCCATCTGTCTCTTTTCTCTCTTTCTATCTGTCTTCTCTCTATTTGTCTTTCTCTCGTCCATCTAGCTGTCTGTCTGTCCGTCTGTCCGTCTGTCTGTCTGTCTGTTGTTTGTCTGTCTATCTCTTCTGTCTGTCTGTCTATGTGAGTGCATGTCAGCAGTCTGTCTGTCTGTCCAGGTGTGTACACCAGAACTACGTCAGCGTCCATATTTGAACATCGAATGCCCTTCCTCTACCTTACGTCAATCAGTAACGTGCCACCAGTGCTGGCCAGACGAGGCTCAGGTGGCTAGTTTGTGTTAAGAGGCGGATAATTGGGGGAATTTCCTACACCTGGATAGGTGTATGTATTTAAGAACACCTCATCCCTTCCTTCCCTAGCGCTTTTTGCTCCTCTCACCTTTTTGCTGATATCCCTTTTTGAAGCACACACACCATGCCACGGATACATTCCTACTTACAGACATCCGACACACACGCATTCATACACTGTTTCTTCCCCCTAGACACTTTTTTCATACATTTTTCCTTATTTTCAATAAATATCTTTTTGTTGAATTGAAGTCGTTGTGTTGTACCTCTTTTATGTTGCACCAGTAACAAGCCAGGCGTAACATACCTCCATGCAGTAGACCTCTGCACAGCGGCTTCATCAGAGTGCAGATGACTGTGCTTGTGTGGTTCTGTTGGTTTAGATGCCTTGGCCTCCAACCAATGACTGTATGTATGTACCTTATGTATACAGTCATGGTTTCCAACGCAACCCCGCACACCAGCGCTAAAGAATGCTGTCGCCATGGTGCTCATTATGGTCGCTATGCGGCATGTGCGGTGAGTGCAAACGGTGCTGTGGAATTCCAAAGTTTGCCACAACAGTGTCTTACCAACTATCTTAGTGGCTTTACTTTCTTTCTCTACCTGTGTGTCTGTCTGTGTGTCTGTCTGTGTGTCTGTTTGTCAGTCAGTCACTCAATCAGTCAATCTGTCTGTCTGTACTCTGTGCTCTATTAAGGCTGTGCCAGTCTGTCTCTCTGTCTGTCTGTATGTCATTCCTGTCTGTCTATCTGTCTGTCTGCCTGCCTGCCTACCTGCCTGCCTGCCTGTCTGTCTGTCTGCCTGTCTGTCTGTCTGTCTGTCTGTCTGTCTGTCTGTCTGTCACAGTTGTTGCTGATGCTGCTGTCTTGGAGCCTCTCCAGTCAGGCAGGCATTAGGCATCCCCCTCTTCCTTCTCCTCTTCCTCCCCCTCTTCCTTCCCCTCTTCCTCCCCCTCTTTCTTCCCCTCTTCCTCTCCCTCTCCCTCCCTCTTTTCCTCCCCCTCTCCCTCTCCATCCCTCTCTCTTCCTCCCTCTATTCCTCCCTGTGCCTGCCCCTCCCTCTCTCTTCCTCTCTGTCTCTGCCTCTCCCTCTCCCTTTCTCCTCTCTCTTGCTACGCCCCCTCCCTCCGTCTCTTCCTCCTCTCTGCCTCCCACTTTCTTTCTCTCCCCTTGTCAGGATTCCCCTCTCTCTTCTCCTCCCCCTCCCTCTCTCTTCGTCTTTCCTTCTCTCTGCCTCCCCCTTTCTTCCTCTCCCCCAGGCAGGTAGGCAGGATCCCCCTTTCTCTCCTCCCTCTCTCTCCTCCTTTCTGTCTGCGCCTACGCAGGAAGGGAGGATACCCCTCTCTCTCGCTTCCCCTCTTTCTCATCCCTCTCTCTCCTCCCTCTTCTCTGCATCTCCCCTTTCTTTCCCCAAGGTAGGTAGGCAGGATCCCCCTCTCTCTTCTTCCTCTTCCTTTCACTGTCTCTGCCTCCCCCTCTTTCTCTCCTCCACTGCCTCCCTCCCTCCCTATCTCTCTCTCCCTATCTCTCTCTGCCTTCTCTCTCTCTCTCCCTCTCCCTCTCTCTGCGTCTCTCCCTCGCTCTCTGCGTAGTGGGGGCCCTGGTGTGGAGTTTGTCAGTGTGGGCCGCAGGGCTTCTGTGACAGGGAGAGACGTTGCCGCCCACTCCATCTTCCCACAATGCAACACGGTGCAGCGGAGGTGGAGAGAGGGGGAACGAGAGGGACAGAGAGAGATACACAGAGAGAAAGAGAGAGAGAGAGAGAGAGAGGGAACCCTGAGATGACAAGCTGAAGGAGAGACAGGGAGAGGGAACATTGTTTAATAAGGCAGAGACGAAAACGAGGGGGAGTGTGTGTGTGTGTATCTATGTGTGTGTGTGTGTGTGTGTGTGTGTGTCAGTTGAAAATGAGATGTTCCTGATGCGATGGCGTGGGTAGCAATCCTTCTCTTTTTCTTTTTTTTTAAGTTGATTCTGGGGAAGCCTATCTCATGGGAACTGTTTTGTGTTTAGAGTAGCAGAGAAGGAGAGAGAGAGAGAGAGAGAGAGAGAGAGAGAGAGAGAGAGAGAGAGAGAAAGAAAGAGACGGAGATAGAGAAGCCAACATTCTAAGCCAAATGGCAAAGGGCAAAATGAGCTACTGAAAATCTTTTGAATTTGGGCCAAAAGTAACTCAGATTATTTAAATGTTACACCAGTAACTTTATAAAGAGTTAAGAGTGTAACTTTTTCGCATTATATCACCAAAAAAAAAAAAGAAGAATTTACTCAGAAGAAGAAACTTCAATACTTATGCTATAACTACGAGCTGCTACATTAACCGTCTGTTAAACTGCCACTGAACAGGCTGCCAAAACCAGATAAAGCTAACGTCGAACAACAGCCATCAAAGCACCAAAACCCATTCCGAAGGTAAGGAGTAAACTAGAGAAAGAGACCATCAAATCCAGGACATTTACTAACAGAACATTTTTGCAGACTGTCCTTTGAGGTGACGGTAATATTACCTAGCTAAATCGCTAATTGCTAGCTAATTTGCTAATCGCTAGCTAGGCTAAAGAGATCTTCCAACACAGACTTTAAGTCTTGTTACCATGGAAACTGTAAACACTATGCAGATATGTGGAGTATTCAGCACACTTCCCTACTGGCAAAACAAAGAAAACAACAAAAAATAAATATTAAGAGAGAATCCACATGGAGTCTGTGCAGATTACGTTCAATTTAACGATTGTAAATAATCTCATATTCCATACAACAACGCTAGCCTACCATCTTGGAAGTCTGTTCTAAAGGCACATTTTCAATATGTAACCAAAGAAGGCATTGGGAGAGGCGGAAGGCTGATAGTATGCAAAAATGGGAACTTAGATACAGACGATGCGGTTCTTACCATTACTAACTACACCAAAGAAACTGTACTAATACAAGGACATGGAGAAACAAAAACACCTCCTGTCTTTTACCAAAGCCTTTCCGTCCCTTAAACATAAAGCTGAAAAAGAAAGTAAATGTGATGTGGATGAAATACTAGAATCTGAGGAGGAAGAGAAATGAGCTGCAGTTACCACTGCACGTCACGGCTTTTCCATCACTGCAAGTAACAGACAAGTAGCCGAAAGCCTAGTTCAGCTGGAACTGCATTATACTGAGTTCAAGGACCTTATGCGGTCCAGCATAGGGGATAGCAACACTATGAAACAACTAAGAGAGGAGATTCAACACCTAAAAAACACAGAGCACCAGCTCCACCACAGAGCTCAGAGAGGTCCTTAAACAGGTACTGTAAAGGGAGAAACTGCAGTGTCTTAAAGAGCACATTGTAAGCAGAGAGAGAGAGAGACAGAGAGAGACAGACAGACAGAGGGAGGGAGAGAGAGAGAGACAGAGAGAGAGAGAGACAGACAGAGGGAGAGAGAGAGAGAGGGAGAGAAAGAGAGACAGAGGGAGAGAGGGGGGGGGGGGTAGTTACACAACCACTGCAGTCTACAGAAGCAGCTCTTAAACATCTCCCCCCCCACAGGGGCCACTAGCTAGGCTGAACTAACAAGGAACAGCAGAAGGAACATGTGTAATAAACAAGAGCATGTCTGGCTTGACGCTGAATGCATTAACATCAGAAAACAGCTGAGACAGCTGTCAAACCTTAAACACCATCAGCAGCCTCACAACACACAGCCCTCAGAATGAATTACTGCGAAACACTAAGAACCTACAAACGCGCAATCTACAAGAAGAAACTTAACTATACCGACCAAATGTTAGGCCTATACCACATTGACGATTCTGTTAATAATAATCAGTTCTGGGAGATGCGGAACAGTTTGAGCACAACACAGGAGACACACAGGAGTTTTAATCGGCTAGCGATGCGATGTTTGGAACAGTCTTCAGCCCCTGGACTCAAACTCCTAGAAACAGAGGTCAAATAAAACAGAGGTCAAATGCCTGCTCTTGCCCTTCGCTGGTGACTTGGTGCTGCTGTACGTCATCCACAGAACAGAACAGGGGTTGCTGGAGCACTACCGCCCGTCATGGGCCCTAGCAGCAAACCCAACCAATAATAATAATAATAATAATAATAATAATAATAATAATAATAATAATAATAATAACCTTTACTTGCATAGCACAATTCATACATACAAGATGCAGCTCAAAGTGCTTTACAGTTTGGCAAGGTTACAACAACACAACATTTCTTGCAGTCCAATGGCATCGGAGCAGTTGGAACACAGTAACGAAATGGCGCAATGACTTAATGACGCAATGCCCCATTAATGTGGGCTCTTGCGTGACACAACGATGCAATGTCACAATACACAACACAATACCAAAATTATTATTAGTTGTCAGGAAAACAGATAGAGATTCAGCCCAGGTAGCAGCCGCCCTGGAGCACACAACGCAGTGCACCCACCTTGGTCTGGTCTGGTAGCATCAGGACCTGGTTTCAACCTGGCAGTGAGTGCACTAAAGGAAAAGGCCCGAAGAGCCCTCTATGCAATAAAAAGAACATTTTACAATGTTAACATCCCAAACATACCATCCCATCATCATATATATCTGTTATTTGTACTTGTTATGTTATTGTGTGACTGTGTTTCACTGGCTTTGGCAACACTACTGTACACTTGCACAGTCAGGCTAATAAAGCACCTTAGAATTAAAATTAAAATTAGAGAGAGTAAGACAGAGACAGAGAGGATGGGGTGGTCTTGCCACTGAGAGACAGACAGACAGACAGACAGAGAAAGAGAAAGAGAAAGAGACACACACACACACACGGGGTATGTTATTGTGTTATTGTGTTTCTGTGTTCCACTGGCTTTGCCAACACTACTGTACACTTGCACAGGCATGCTAATAAAGCACCATTAGAATTTAGATTTGAATGGGAAAGAGAGTGAGAGAGAGACAGAAAGAGAGAGAGAGAGAGATTGAGAGAGACGGGGAGAGAGAGAGAGGGAGAGAGAGAAAGAGAGAAAGACATGGTCTCTGACTTGTAGAGAGATAAAGAGGGAGAAAAAAGTCAAAGACATAGTTTCTCAAACAGAGATAAAGACAGGGAGAGCAGGAAGAAGAGAAAGAGAGAAAGAAAGACAGAGAAAGAGATGTTCACGGAGCTATAGAGAGATAAAGAGGGAGATGGAGAGATAGTTAGCGAGAGGAAGATGGAGAGAGAGAAAGAGGAAGAGAGGTTTGGAAGTAAATAGATGTAGAGGGGGGGGGGGGAGAGACAGACAGACAGACAGACAGACAGACAGGAAGGAATCAACACCCCCCCAGGTTTTGGTGAGGAGGGGGGGGGGGCAGGGAAGATCCAGCAATTAGTCAGCTTCAATGCAGCTCTTTGTCCTGATAGACACACACACACACACACACACACACACACACACACACACACACTTCCACAGCACATCTCATCACCCAGTCTGTCTTTTCTTTCATTTCTTCTTTTTCTTTATTTTTCTCACTCCTCTGCTTTCATCCTCCATCTCTCTCTCCCTCACTCCTCTCTCTTTTCTTCCTGCCCTCTCTGCGCCTGTGT
>CM059288.1:3444795-3447295 GCA_030347295.1 Setipinna tenuifilis | reverse complement strand
GTAAAACACTCCCTACTTGGCCGTAACGCTGTGTCACTACAGTAATAGTTATACAATAAAGTAGGTATAAAGTACACATACACACACACTTCCCATACACACACACACACACACACACACACAGAAAAATATACCTTCACAAACACACACACACACACACACACACATACACACACACACACACCACAGCTCCGTCTGCTACAGTAATAGTTATCCAATAGAGTAATTTTGTTGAGTGAGATATTGACCACTGTAAACCACCCCCCCCCCCACCCCCCCCACCCCCTTACAAAAGCCAATTTAACCAGTGACCACACTCATCGACACTTTACCACCACTGACAAATCCAGGCGTGACGGTGGGCTAAGAGCGAGCCCCTTTTGTGTGACAGAGAGCAGTGTGAATGTATCAGTGTGTGTGTGTGTGTGTGTGTGTGTGTGTGTGTGTGTGTGTGTGTGTGTGTGTGTGTGTGTGTGAATGTATCAGTAATTTTCCACACTTGGCCGTTAGCGTATGTGCAGCGTTAGTCACACTCTGCTTCATTTAGAGCAAAAGTGTGTGTGTGTGTGTGTGTGTATGTGTGTGTATGTGTATGTGCAGCGTTAGTCACGCTCTGCTTCATTTATATCAAAAGTGTGTGTGTGTGTGTGTGTGTGTGTGTGTGTGTATGTGCAGGTTTTTTGCATAACCACAACGAGGTGAGCAGGCAGGCAGGCGGCCACGGACCAGATGACAAATGTGGCCCAGAACCAGGCCAGAACTGGGCCAGCCAACATCCCCAACACACACTCACACACTCACACACACACACACACACACACACACACACACTCACACACTCCTACACACACACACACACACACACACCTACACACACACACACACAGGCAGGCGGCTGCAGACCAGATGACAAATGTGGCCCGGAACAAGGCCAGAACTGGGCTAACACTGGTGCATAGTCACATGCCAGGTGTGTGTCCCAGAATAGGTGTGTGTGGGCATGTGTGTGTACCATGTGTGTGTGTGTGTACCGTGTGTGTATGTGTCTGTGTTTGTGTGTCTGTGCATGTGTCTGTGTGTGTGTGTGTGGGTATGTGTGTGTACCATGTGTGTGTGTGTGTGTGTGTGTGTGTGTGTGTGTGTGTGTGTCTCAGAACAGGCCCAGAGTCACACGGCAGGTTCTTTAAGAAGCCATCTGCCTCTACTGTTTCTCCTGTGTGTGTGTGTGTGTGTGTGTGTGTGTATGTGTGTGTGCGTATGTGTGTGTGTGTATGTGAGTGTGCGTATGTGAGTGTGCGTATGTGTGTGTGTGTGTGAGTGTGTGTGTGTATGTGTTTGCCTTTGTGTGTGTGTGTATGTGTGTGTGCGTATGTGTGTGTGTGTGTGTGTGTATGTGAGTGTAAACCTGCTGCACTCAGCTGGGCTCTGCAACGTCACTACCCCCCCCCCCACACACACACACACTGCCACCCCCCCCACACACACACACTGCCACCCCCCCACTCATAGTTGCCATGGCGTTGGTGAGTATCGAGTGCCAGCGCAGTTATCTCCCGTGGGCTAATTGTCCAGGCGGTGTAATTACATACACACACACACACACACACACACACACACGTTTCATACAATTCTCACGTCTGAGGAACCCCACTTACAGGCCTTATTCAATTTTGATAATAACAGGCAAGCCACTGAAGCTGACACCTCCCCCAACACACACACACACACACACACACACACACACACACGGAGCTGTGCCTGTTTAACAGGAAGTCATTTAACAGAGGCCGCCAGCATACGTTCAATAAAGCACGAGTCAGAGTCACAGCAGCGTCAATGCAGACAAGAGGAGAGGAGAAGAGAAGAGAGAAAAAGAGAGGTGGAGAAGAGGAGGAGGAAAAAAGGGGTAGAGGAGAGGAGAGGAGAGAAAAAGAGAGGTAGAAGAATGGAGGAGTGGAAAGGAGGAGGAACAAAGGGGTAGGAGAGAGGAGAGGAGAGGTTAGGGGAGGAGAGGAGAGGAGAGGAGAGAAAAAGAGAGGTAGAAGAATGGGGGAGTGGAAAGGAGGAGGAACAAAGGGGTAGGAGAGAGGAGAGGTGAGGGGAGGAGAGGAGAGGAGAGGAGAGAAAAAGAGAGGTAGAAGAATGGAGGAGTGGAAAGGAGGAGGAACAAAGGGGTAGGAGAGAGGAGAGGTGAGAGGAGGAGAGGAAAAAAGGAGTAGGGAGAAAGGAGGAAGGACTGAAAGAAAGAGGTGAGGAAAGGAGAGGTGAGGACAGAAGATGAGGGGAGATGAGAGACAGAGGAAGAGATGAAGAAAGGAGAGAAAGAGGAAAGGAAGTAGATGGAAGAAATGGAGACAGTGAGAGAAAGCGAGAAGAGAGAAAGGAGGATAGAGAGGCGGTGAGGAGGGGTGGAGGAGTGGAAAGGAGAATGAAATGGAGTGGTAGACAGAGAGAGAGACAGTGAAGGAAAGAGAGAAAGAGAGGGGGTAGAGAGAGAGAG
>CM059288.1:3437295-3439795 GCA_030347295.1 Setipinna tenuifilis | reverse complement strand
GTTTATTCTAAGTAGCAAATCAATCGGTTATTTTGGTAGTTCATGGTTTATGTTACATCTGGAGGAAATTGTGGATTTAAATGTTTCCTAGATGCAAACGTGGAGATAAGGCGGGTAATGGCCTTCGAGCTGACACACACACACACACACACATACACACACACACACACATACACACATTTACACATACTCACACACACACACACACACACATACACACACACACACACATACACACATTTACACATACTCACACACACACACACACACACACACATACACACACACACACATACACATATTTACACATACTCACACACACACACATACACACATTTACACATACTCACACACACACACAAACACAAACACACACACACACACACACACATTTACACATACTTACACACACACACAAACACACACACACACATTTACACATACTCTCACACACACACACACACACACATTTACACATGCTCACACACACACACATTTACACATGCTCACACACACACTCACACTCACACACACATATACGGTTTCGTGGCAATATTGACTCTACGCCGGAGTTCTTTCATCAGCAAGCATCTCTGAAACTTTTAAAGAATGTAGCTGGATAATAATAACCTTTACTTGTATAGCACAGTTCATACATACAAGATGCAGCTCAAAGTGCTTTACAGTTTGGCAAGGTCACAACAAGACAACATTTCTTGGAGTCCAGTGACGCCGGAGCAGTTGAACACAATAACGAAATGGCGTAATGACGCAATGGCCTAAGTGTGTGTATTTTGCTCGTGCCTGTGTATTGAAATGTGTTCTTGTGTATGTGTGTGTTTGTATCACTGAGTGTTTGTATCCATGTATGTCCAGTGCATAAAAAATATTGGTAACACTTTATAATACTGACTCCTTGTTAAGCATTAGTTATGCATTTGTTAAGCATTACTCAAACCTTAGGTAACCCTTTGTAAAGCATTTGTTAACCATTATCTCTTTATTATTTCCCATTACTTGACCATTAACATATACTGTTTGTTAATGGTTTGTTTATGGTTAGCACACGTTTTGCAAAACAGTAACAAAGCCTTGGTAAAACCTTAGAAAACCCTTTCTTACTGATGTGTTAACCCATTAACTCTTTCTTATGTAACATAACTTAATCATTAGTAAGTAGTGTTAGTTAATAACGTGTGTCTCCAATAAGCAGTATTAAAGCCTTAACCCTATTTTATTCATGTGTCAAACCATTACTTATTTTTCATTTTGCATCACTTAATCATTAACAAGCACTGTTTGAAACCTTACCTTACTGTTAATGGTTTGTGTGTGGTAACTGTGACATGACATTAGTATGGTAGAGGCTTATGCAACTGCCTCTCAAAGATGTTTCAGGATATTTACTACTGCTTTGTTAAGGCATAATCACGTGTAACTAATGAGTTGTAACTTATTACCAAAGTAAATCTGGGGAGCTATTCTAAAGTGAAACCTCTTCATACATTATCAAATGACTTATTAAGCCTAACCCCTGAGTAGTTAAGGAGTTACATCTCATTAACAAAGTAAATCTGGGGGGGCTATTCTAAAGTGAAACCTGTTCATACATTAACAAATGATTTGTTAAGCATAACTCATGTGTAGTTAAGGAGTTACATCTCATTAACAAAGTAAATCTGGGGGGGGTATTCTAAAGTGAAACCTGTTCATACATTAACAAATGATTTGTTAAGCATAACTCATGTGTAGTTAAGGAGTTACATCTCATTAACAAAGTAAATCTGGGGGGGCTATTCTAAAGTGAAACCTGTTCATACATTAACAAATGACTTGTTAAGCATAACTCATGTGTAGTTAAGGAGTTACATCTCATTAACAAAGTAAATTGGGGGGGGCTATTCTAAAGTGAAACCTGTTCATACATTTACAAATGACTTGTTACACCTAACAAAGTAAATCTGGCGAGCTATTCTAAAGTGAAACCAGTTCAGAAATGAGTTTTTGAATGAAATGTAACAATTCTTTGCACTGGACAAGTAATTTATAAAAGATTTCTTAAGGCTTGTGCAGAGGTAGACTAAACAACAGTTTACTATGACAGATGAAACCAGAAGACAGATGGAAAACAAAAACATTTATTTAAAAAAATTGCAACACATGAACATGGTAACATCAAAGACATCTAGGCTATATTAAGAGTTGGGGCGTCCTTTGATCTTGCCACCAAATGGTCATGTGATTTTAGTCTAGCCTCGGAGGTTCCATGTAAACCCATCTCTGCCATAAGTTTGTGAGCATGGTAAGGTTATGTCTACTAATTCTCCAAAGTTGGCTGATCTGCTATTGTCCTGAATCAAGTGCACAGCTGATGTCAAGTAATTAAAATGTTGGTAAGGACCACTAAAAGGACTGTATTGGCTGGTTCGGGATGTTGAGATGAGTGTCGTATGGGGGGTGTCTGTTAGAACACCATGAAGCAGTTGTATCCTTTCAGTCT
>CM059288.1:3427295-3432295 GCA_030347295.1 Setipinna tenuifilis | reverse complement strand
GCCGATGGTGTCCTGTCAATGCAGTAGTCTCAGCTCTCTATTGGATGTCAAAAGAAGATGGAGACACAAACATCGCTCCCCCTTCCTCCACACACACACACACACACACACACACACACACACACACAAACAAAGAGAGAAAGAGAGCGAGAGAGAGAGAGAGAGAGAGGGAGAGAGAGAGAAAGTGTGTGTGTGTGTGTGTGTGTGGTGTGTGTGTGTGTGTGTGTGTGTGTGTGTGTGTGTGTGTGTGTGGGTGTGTGTGTCCCCTTCTGTGTGAGGTATGGGGACCTTGCCAAGAGTCCATTAGAAGTGCCATCTGTCTGCGCCTCTCCTCAAACCTCATTCTCTCCCCGCATACACCCGCCCTGGGAATTCACTGTCTGGTAGCACGGGGTAAACAAGAGCTGTGTGTGTGTGTGTGTCTGTGTGTGTGTGTGTGTGTGTGTATGGGTGGGTGGGTGGGGAGTGTGTGTGTGTGTGTGTGTGTCTGTGGGTGGCTGTGTGTGTGTGCGGCTGGGTGTGTTTGTGTGTGTGTGTGTGTGTGCGTGTGTATCTGTATCTGTGTGCGTGTTTGTCTATTTGTGTGTGTATCTATGTGTGTGTGTGTGTCTGTGTGCGTGTATGTCTATGTGTGTGTGTGTGTGTGTGTGTGTGTGTATGTATGTGTGCTCTATGTGGTTTTCTGTATGCACATACAATGCATATGCAGTTTGGTTATGTAGAGATAGAATGTGTGTCTATGTGAGGCATGTTCACTGATGGATATAACATGTGGATGGATGTAATGTCCCTGATTACATCTATGTGTGTTTACGGGCAGGTGTATTTTGGCTTGGAGTGTGTGTGTTTTAAAAGGCAGGCTATGACTCAGACACACGCAAACACACACAGATGTGTGTCTCACAGACACACACGTACTCACACACGTACTCACACACACACTCACACACTCACACACACACACACACACACACACACACACACACACACACACAGGTTAGAGAAGGCTGGCTGTGACTCATTCGGCAGTTCAAAGGGAGACTGTTGGCCTTAACGAGGTGAGGAGTGTTGGCCTTAACGAGGTGAGGAGTGTTGGCCTTAACGAGGTGAGGATCCAATTAGCAGCGCTGCACTCTGTAGGAGAGCATGCCTATCTTCAGTGCTATGTTCCCACAGCCCTATGTCACTACAGCCCTATGTCACTACAGCCCTATGTTCCCACAGCCCTATGTCACTACAGCCCTATGTCACTACAGCCCTATGTTCCCACAGCCCTATGTCACTACAGCCCTATGTTCCCACAGCCCTATGTCACTACAGCCCTATGTCACTAAAGCCCTATGTCACTACAGCCCTATGTTCCCACAGCCCTATGTCACTACAGCCCTATGTCACTACAGCCCTATGGCACTAAAGCCCTATGTCACTACAGCCCTATGTCACTAAAGCCCTATGTCACTACAGCCCTATGTCACTACAGCCCTATGTCACTAAAGCCCTATGTTACTACAGCCCTATGTCACTAAAGCCCTATGTTACTACAGCCCTATGTTCCCACAGCCCCACAGCTCTATGTACCAACTCAACAGTCCTATATGTTCCCACAGCCCTATGTCTCCACTTCACAGTCCTGTGTTACTACAGCCCTATGTTACTGCAGCCCTGTTCTGTGTTCCCACAGCCCTATATGTTCCCACAGTCGTATATGTTCCCACGACTTTATATGTTCCCACTCAACAGCCCTATATGTTCCCACAGTCCTACGTTACTACAGCCCTGTGTTACTGCAGCCCTATCTCCCCACAGCCCCACAGCCCTATATGTCCCCACAGCCGTATATGTTCCCATGGCTCTATACGTTCCCACTCAACAGCCCTATATGTTCCCATGGCCCTATATGTTCCCACTCAGCAGCCCTGTGTTCCCACAGCCCTACAGTCCTATGTCCCCACAGCCCTATATGTCCCCACAGCCCTATATGTTCCCATGGCCCTATATGTTCCCACTCAACAGCCCTATATGTTCCCACAGCCCTACGTTACTACAGCCCTGTATGTCCCCACAGCCCTACAGTCCTATGTCCCCACAGCCCTATATGTTCCCACAGCCCTATATGTTCCCATGGCTCTATATGTTCCCACTCAACAGCCCTATAGTATGTTCACACAGCCCTACGTTACTACAGATCTATCTTTCCACGGCCCCACAGTCCCATCTTCCCACAGTTCCCACATTTTTCTTTTTTTTTTTTCAAAATTAGGCCCAATGTTCCCATATTTCCTTTTTGATAAATCTGTATCAGATTTTATCCCCCTTCCTCCCAATTTGGTAGCCAATTCCACCCAACCCATTATCCAGTAGCAATGTACTACAGATGGCGTGTGTCTTTTAGCTAAATCTTTTGTGCCCATTATCTATCTATCTATCTATCTATCTATCTATCTATCTATCTATCTATCTATCTATCTATCTATCTATCTATCTATCTATCTGTCTGTCTGTCTGTCTGTCTGTCTGTCTGTCTGTCCGTCCTAATCCCTCCAAACTGATGCCTCTATATTGATGCCTCTACACCCTTTTCTACATCTATGTGTGTCTGCATCTGTGTCTGTGTGTCTGCATTCTATGTGTGTCTGCATCTTGTGTGTGTGCATCTTCTGTGTGTATCTGCATCTTGTGTTTGTGTGTGTGTGCATCTGTGTGTGTATCTGCATCTTGTGTGTGTGTGTGTATATCTGTGTGTGCATCTGTTTGTTTGTATGTATGTGTGTGTGTGTGTGTGTGTGTGTGTGTGTGTGTGTGTGTGTGTGTGTGTGTGTGTGTGCATGTAAGGAGAGCTGTGCTCTTTTGTAGGTGGCATAGCTATGCCTGTCTTTGTCACTTTGTCACTGTGTGGACATGTGCCTCTCTTTGTCTCTCTCTCTCTATCCCTTTCTTTATCCCTCTCTCTCTCTCTCTCTCTCTCTCTCCCTCCCTCTCTCTCTCTCTCTCTCTCTCTCTCTATTCTGTCTGTGTTTGCATTTGTGTGTACATGTCCTGTGCTTCTCTCTCTTTCTCTCTGTTTGTGTGTACATGCACTGTGGTTCTCCCTCTCTCCCTCTCTCTCTCTCTCTCTCTCTCTCTCTCTCTCTCTCTCTCTCTCTCTCTTTGTCTCTCTCTTTCTTTTTGCTCCTTCTGTCTTTGTTTCTCTCTCCCTTTATCTGCCAATGTGTGTGTGCACGTCGTTCATGCACTTGTGTGTGTGTGTGTGTGTGTGTGTGTGTGTGTGTGTGTGTGTGTGTGTGTGTGTGTACATACGCCGCGCTGGCCTTGGTCCCTCCTGTCTGAGCGAGGGATAAAGCAATGCATTCTGGGTGCGTATCCTCGGAGCTCTGAGCGGCCGCCGTGTGTGTGTATGTGTGTGTGTGTGTGTGTGTGTGTGTGTGTGTGTGTGTGTGTGACCGCCGTGCGTCATCAGCCCAGCAAAGAGCCCGCAGCACAAGATGAAAGCTGCACCTTACCTCCATCTCTCACACACACACACACACACACACACACACACACACACACAAACACTTCGTCTCTCTATCCACACTCATGCACATGCACACACACACACACTTTATCTCTCTATCACACACACACACACACTCTTACCCACACACACTCTCTTACCTACACACATTCTCTCTCACACACACACACACATATGAACACACACACACACACACACACACACACACACACACACACACACACACTTGCATGCACACATTCGCCTAACCACGTGAAATACACAAACAAACAAAAACTGAACTGACATGAAAATTCTCATTGTCAAATGTGTGTTTGGCGTGTGACGTCCGACGTGTGTGTGTGTGTGTGTGTGGTGCTCTTATAGTGGCAGTCTGATATAGATACACATACAGATATACTTCACTATTGTACTGTTGAAATGTGAAAGCTTTGGCAATGCAACATACATTTTGTCATGCCGGTGAAGCATTATTGAAATTGACATACAGATACTTTATATATATATCAAAGTCAAAGTCAAAGTCAAAGTCAGTTTTATTTGTCAATTTCTTCACATGTACTTGACATACAAAGGAATCGAAATTACGTTTCTCACTATCCTATGCGTTTACATAGACAAAAACAACAACAACAGTAAAGTGCAAGTGCACAAGACAAGACAAATCCAAAGCTAAGTTATTATACATACATAAATAAAGGCTACTTTTACCTAGTGTTGCTAAAACTAAACCAGGTATGACAAGACGAGACGACAGGATGAGACAAGACAAGACAACACTGAGTATATACATTTGATATCTGGATTCTATTTTTATACTATATCTATATATGTATGTATGTATATATGTGTGTGTGTGTGTGTGTGTGTGTGTGTGTGTGTGTGTGTGAGTGTTTATGTGTCTTTGTGTGTGTGTGTGTGAGAGAGGGGTGTGTGTGTGAGAGAGAGGGTGTGTGTGTGTGAGAGAGAGAGAGAGAAAGAGAGAAACAGCTATTTTACCTCCCATTTTTCATCTACTGTCATCCTCCCCTAGTCTATCCTGCCCTTTCTCTCTTACACACACACACACACACACACACACACACACACACACACACACCACTTAGTCTATCCTGTCCTATCTCTCTCTTACACACACACACACACACACACACACACACAGGCCCAGTCCCAGAGTCCTTACTCTCTTTGTGTCTCTCTATCCTTGTCTTTTTTCTAGTCTCTTTGTTGTTCCCACCCTTTTCTTTCCTCTTTTTCTCTCTCTGTCGCTCACCCCCCCCCTCTCTCTCTCCCCCGATTACCCCCCACCCCGCCTCCATATCTCTTTCTCCATCCCTTCCTCTCTGTCTCTCTCTCTTTCTCTGCCCCCCCCACTCTCCATATCTCTCTCTCCATCCCTCCTTCTCTGTTCTTGGTCTCTCTATCCCCTCCTCCCTATATATCTCTCTCCATCCCTCCCTCCCTCTCTCTCTCTTTCTCTGTCCAT
>CM059288.1:3400092-3407592 GCA_030347295.1 Setipinna tenuifilis | reverse complement strand
AACACACACACATGTACACACACACACACACACACACATCCCTAGCACTTGATTCTCACTTGGGGTACATCCATTCAAGGACTATTCCGGTAATCGCTGGTATCTCTGTGTTGAACTGTACACTGATAAGACACTGTGTGTGTGTGAGTGTGTGTGTGTGTGTGTGTGTGTGTGAGTGTGTGTGATGGCGAAAGAGAAGTGTGATTTGAGGGAGTGTGGGATTTTTTTTATTGTTTTTATCGTATTTTTGGCATCACAGTTCCTGGAACCCTTTTAATCGCTCGCACACACACACACAGACTGGATGTGAGTGACTCACTCAGTTTGGACTTCCTGTTCTGGGCTCGTGTCTTCCTGTGCCCTATTTACCACACACACACACACACACACACACACACACACACACACACACTCACACACTGTTTCACTGAGTCAGAAACATGCCACCTTCCCGGGTAATGGCTCTTCAGTGAAAGTGTACTATTCTGTGATGTTTGATAATGACTTAAAAATGTACTTGGCACCAGCACGTGGACAGATCATCAAAGTAATTGATGTGACCGTAATAACAGTAACCCATGACTAACTCGTACTAAATTTTACATTGCATTACATTGCACTTAGCAGACGCTTTTATTAGTAAGCTAACAGAGGTGTAGAGGAGCACAGAGTAAACAGACCACCCTCATACACACAAGGAGATACAGTACATGTGCCTTACGAAAGTTTCCCGGAGCAGGGACACTACAGACACACACACACACCCTACACACACAGACTTATACAAGCACGAGGCGCCTAGGTAAAGAGTTAGGTTAGTATTAGTTAGTTGTTTTAGGAAGGGAAGCAGTCTCAAAGTTAGTGCAGCCAAGGTACAGTTCAGTGTTGGTGAGTGGTGGGTGGCTTACATTACACTTAGCAGACGCTTTTATCCAAAGCGACTTACATTAGAGGAACATAAACAAGCTTCAGATGTGCAAAGGACAGAGTAAGCAAAGCCATAACAAAGTTAGTAGTGCAGCCAAGGTACAGGACGATATTAGTGAATATTTTTTACATTTTGTTGGTATTATTTATAATAAGCACACAACATCTGTCATGGAAAGATTATGCCATGGTTATGCATGTGCTGTGTGAAGCCTACATATATATATACACACACACACACACACACACACAGGGTACATGACAGTGTTGGTGAGTGGAGGTTGCCGTACACTACATTTATCAGACGCTTTTACAGATATGCAGAGAAAGACAGAGTAAGGAAAAGTATACCAAAGTTAGTGCAGTTGGCTTACATTACACTTAGCTTTTATCAAAGTGACTTACAATAGAGGACATAAACACAGGCTGGAGGGGGCAGAGGTTTAACTTCCTGTCCCAGCAGGAAATGTGTGGGTGGGGGGAGTAAATGAAGAGCACCTCTACTTCACATACTGTATCCATAGCTAGGGCTAGCCTTATAACCCCTGGTCCCATCTACAAGCTGCTAGCACTAGCCTAGCTAGCCTACCACCAGTGTCAACGCAAATGCCAGTGTAATCGCTAATGTAATCGCTAATGCTATCGCTAATGCTAATATCCAACGCCATATGTACAGGCTGTACACACAGGATTTAAAATGGCAGCGCTACCTAGGCCCACAGACAAAATGACAAAAACATAACAATATAAACATAGCAAAAAAAGGGGGCGTTGTTGTTGACCTCCCTGAAATGACTTTCTGCAGGTTGGGATGTCTGTAGCTGGTGCTGATGGAGGACACAGCTAGCAGCTAGCCGGCCTTAAAGGGCTGACACACAGGGCACAGATAGCAGGCTGACATATAGCATATATAGGTGACCTGGAATGTCTGAGAATATAACGCTGTTGGTAGCGCTAAATGCTAATGCTGATGCTAGCTAACGCTTACAGAAGGCACAGAACAGGTTGGCAGCGCTAATTGCTAATGCTAACGCTAGCTGGGGCTTGCAAAGGGTACAGCTAGCAGGCCATAAAGGGCAGAGACAGCAGGGTGACATATAGTAGGGTGACATATAGCAGGGTAGCAGCACTAATGCTAACACCAGCTGACGGTGACGGAGGACCCAGCTAGCAGGGTGACATACGTAGAGCAGGGTGACACAGAGCAGGGTGGCAGCTCTGTCCACAAGATGGAGGAGCTGGAGCTCAGGCATGCTATGACCTCAGGCTGCACCACGGGGCTGCGTGCCTGTATGCCATCTCTTCCCCTCTCCCCTCCCTCTCTCCCCCTCTCCATCCCTCCTCCTGGCCTCCTGTTCCCCCTTTCTTCCTATCCATCTCTTCATCTCTCTTCCCCTCTCCATCCCTCCTCCTCTCCCCCTCTCCATCCCTTCTCCTCTCCTCTCCTCCTGCTCCCCTCTGTTCCTCTCCCCCTCTCCATCCCTCCTCCTCTCCTCTCCTCTTGTTCCCCTCTCCATCCCTTCTTCTCTCCTCTCCTCCTGCTCCCCTCTGTTCCTCTCCCCCTCTCCATCCCTCCTCCTCTCCTCTTGTTCCCCTCTCCATCCCTCCTCCTCTCCTCCTGTTCCCCTCCCTCTCTCCCTCTCTCCCTCTCTCCATCCTTCCTCCTCTCCTCTCCTCTTTTTCCCCTCTCCATCCCTCCTCCTGTCCTCTCCTCCTGTTCCCCCTTTCTTCCTATCCATCTCTTCATCTCTCTTCCCCTCTCCATCCCTTCTCCTCTCCTCTCCTCCTGTTCCCCTCTCTTCCTATCCATCTCTTCATCTCTCTTCCTCTCCCCCTCTCCATCCCTCCTCCTCTCCCCCTCTCCATCTCTACTCCTCTCCATCTCTCCTCCGCTCCATCCGATCTCCTTTCCTCCTGTTCCCCTCTGTTCCTCTACTCCTCTCCATCTCTTCTCCTCTCCCCCTCTCCCCCTTTCCATCTCTTCCCCTCCATCCCTTCTCCTCTCCTCTACTCCTGTACCCCTCTGTTCCTCTCCCCCTCTCCATCTCTCTTCATCTCTAGTCTTCCTCTCTCTATCTCTCCCCGTCTCCTCCTCTACCTCTCTCCATCTCTCCATCTCTCCCCTTCTCCTGTCCCTCTCTCCATCTCTCCTCTCTAGTCCTCCCCCTTTCCTTCTCTTCTCCTCCTCCCCCCTTCTCCTCCTCTTCACCTCTCCCCCTTTCTTCTCTAGTCCTGCCCCTCTCCTCTATCACTCTCCCCCTCTCCTCCTCTCCTCCTCTTCCTCTCCACCTTTCCTCTCTAGTCCTGCCCCTCTTTCCCTCTCCCACTCTCCATCTCTCCCCCTCTCCTCCTCTCTCCCTCTCCTCCTCTACCACTTTCCATCTCTCCCCCTCTCCCCCTCTCCCCCTCTTCTACCCTGCATGCCTGCAGCATTCTGGAGTGAGTGCCTGGGAGCTGACATCACTGCATTCTCCACATCTGGAAGACAAACGACCCACAAAGATGGATTTCCTTTTAGAGAACAGAACAGAACGCAGCCACACACACACACACACACACACACACACACACACACACACACACTTCACCTAACACACTGTTTTGGCCTGACACTTGTTGAGTCTGCAGACAACTGGGTGTCTTTTGGCCAGCACTTGGGTGTGTGTGTGTGTTTGTGTTTTTGTGCATGCACCTGTGTGGTGTGTGCGTGTGTGTGTGTGTGTGTGCGTGTGTGTCTGTGTTCATGTGTGTGTGTGTGTGTGTGTGTGTGTGTGTGTGTGTTCTGTGTCTTTCTCTACCCTCCTGACAACTGGATATGTAAATATTGTGAGGGGAAGCTGCCATGGGCCCTTGGCAATGCCTGATGGGAACTCTGCTCTGAGGAGGAGAGGGGGAGAAGAGGAAAGGGGGAGAGGGGGAGAGGAGGAGAGGAGGAGGAGGAGAGATGGAGAGAGGTAGAGACAGAGAGATGGAGAGTGGTAGAGGAGGGGGAGGAGGAGGAGGAGAGATGGAGAGATGGAGAGAGGTGGAGGAGGAGGAGAGATGGAGAGAGGTGTAGGAGGAGGAGGAGGAAGAGGAGAGATGGAGAGAGATAGAGAAGAAGGAGGAGGCTGAGGGGGAGGAGAGATGGAGAGATGGAGAGAGGTGGAGAAGGAGGAGGAGGCTGAGGTCAGTCAGATAATGCTGGTTTACATTCCAGCCCACCGACGGACATTCCCCTCAATAGGCGTCTGCATAAACACACGGAGATGGTGTGTGTGTGTGTGTGTGTGTGTGTCTCCGTCTGTGTGTGTGTGTGCGTATGTGGTGTGTGTGTGTGTGTGTGGGTGTGTGTGTGTGTGTATGTGGTGTGAATAAACACACAGTGCTTGTGTGTGTGTGTGTGTGTGTGTGTGTGTGTGTGTGTGTGTATGTGGTATACATAAACACACGGCATTGGGGTGGCAGGAGCAGAGACCAGGGCTTCCAAACATGAACATGGCCAGCCACTGCGGGGTGTGTGTGTGTGTGTGTGTGTGTGTGTGTGTGTGTGTGTGTGTGTATGTGTGTGTGTGTGTGTGTGTGTATGTGTGTGTGTGTGTGTGTGTGTGTGTGTGCGTGTAAAGCCTAGACCGGGGGGTTCCAAACATGAACATGGCCAGCCACCACAGGGTGTGTGTGTGTGTGTGTGTGTGTGTGTGTGTGTGTGTGTGTGTGTGTGTGTGTGTATGTGGTGTGTATGTGGTGTGTATGTGTGTGTGTGTGTGTGTGTGTGTGTGTGTGTGTAAAGCCTAGACCGGGGGGTTCCAAACATGAACATGGCCAGCCACCACAGGGTGGGTGTGTTTGGGTGTGTGTATGTGGTGTGTATGTGTGTGTGTGTATGTGTGTGTGTGTGTGTGTGTAAAGCCTAGACCGGGGGCTTTCAAACATGAACATGGCCAGTCACCGCGGGGTGTGTGTGTGCACGCGTGTGTGTGTGGGCTGTGTGTATATGTGTGTGTGTGTGTGGGAGAGGGAAAGTTGCATGTTGCTTCATCTGTCTGGGCTATCTTTGGGTCGTTCAGTGATGGAGTGAGCCTGGCGCGGAAGCCCCATCTGAGGTCTATGAGCAATGCTGTAGGTGTGTGTGTGTGTGTGTGTGTGTGTGTCTATGAGCAATGCTGCCTCAATGCTAACAATTCACTGGGAGAGGGCCGAGTAAGGCTAAGTAGGTGTGTGTGTGTGTGTGTGTGTGTGTGTGTGTGTGTGTGTGTCTGTGTCTGTCTATGTGTGTGTGTGTGTTTGTCTGTGTGTCTGTGTCTGTGTGTCTGTGTGTATATACATGTACACACGCGTGCTTGTTTGTGTGTGCTCCTGTGTGTGTTTTTGTGTATACATGTATGCACGTGTGTGTGTGTGTGTGTGTGTGTGTGTGTGTGTGTGTATCCATTCCCCCTGGTAGCAGGCCAAGTAAGGGTAAGTGTCGTGGGTATTCCATCTTGTGTCTTATTTACGCCTGAGGAATGCTATGGGAGGTGCTGGGGAGGTATGTGTGTGTGTGTGTGTGTGTGTGTGTGTGTGTGTGTGTGTGTGTGTGTGTGTGTGTGGGTGTGTGTGTGTGCGTGTGTGTGTGTGAGGTATGTGCTTCCGGGCAGCGGGCCACATTCCTGCGCGTGTTCCTAATGGCGTCCACTCTTAGCCCCACAGACACAACACTACACAGCCGCGGCCCGCGTGTTTATCTTAGCGCGCGATGGACGACAGGTAATGCTTCACCCTGCCCTCGGCCGGCTGGGCCGATATAACCGCGCCGTAAAGATGTCATAACAGCCGGCACGCTCGTTAGTCTTGCCCATGGCCGACGGATGTGACATCGTCTTTAAAGGAGAGGTTCGTGTGAATGAATCCGCGGCCCTGTGCGCTGAGGTCATCGATTGCCACCTATGTGTGTGTGTGTGTGTGTGTGTGTGTGTGAATGTGTGTGTGTGTGTGTGTGTGTGTGTTAGGTCACCCAGTGCGGGTGGTCGGTAAAAAAAGAGAAAAGAGGAAATAGGCCGAATAATGAACTGCTAGCTAATACTAACTGAATGGGGCACAGAAACGTAACTCGGTTAACCCTAGATATTCCTGAGTCCTGTTTATGGCAGCCACTGACAGCACTGCATCCCCATATTTACAAACAAATATTTAGAAGTATTTTGGCCTAAGCCCACCTGATTTTTTTCTGGGCCCACCCATGTTGTGATTTCTAGTTACGCTCATGGTGGCAACTAGCCTGGGCACGCCCATACTTCCTGTGCCGCTGCATTTGCATTTCGCATGCAAGTAAGTCTGGCCAAGCTGCCTGTCTACACCGTTTCTACATTAGCAGAGAAACTGGGACCAATGAAAATCTAGCATTTCAAAAAGGCAATGACGCGGTAGTTTAGCGAGCATTGATAAGTCGCGTTAGCCAGGCTAGTTAAGCACGCCCTCTGAGAAATGGGTTTACAACACAGCTTGGCCAGACCAATGTTCGCAGAGCATTGATAAGTCGCGTTAGCCAGGCTAGGTGGCAACCTTGCCATCCAGCAGGTACATATTAATCATATCACGTACATATTACACTCTACGTGACGCCTGTTCATGCACACCCCCCCCCCCCCTCAGTCTCCTCGGACAGACGCCATCATATATTAATATCACGTGTATCGTATATTAATATTCAATTGCATCATTGTGTTTCTCAGCCGGTGACTAATCCACATGCATTCTGTACTGCACTCACTTTTTTGCTCCCATCTGGAAGATGCGTTGGACATGATGTGTTTTATTTATTTAAATATTTCTTACATTTTCTTGTTGTTATTATTTATAATAAGCACACAACATCTGTCATGGGAAGATTATGCCATGTGCAAGCCTACACACACACACACACACACACACACACACACACACACACACACACACACACACGATTATGGTTATGCATGTGATGAAACAGGGTTCAACTGGCCACCTGCACTGTATTCATGTTCCTGTGCTGTTGTACTGATGCAGATAGAAAGGTTCTATGGCACTCTTCTATGTGTCTATAGCCATAGCCCAGATACAGGCCTGGGCTGCACAAAATGAAGACATTGGGTCCTTTTCAGGGTGTGTAAATTAAACTGGACATGTTTGTGAGTGTGTGTGAGTGTGTGTGTGTGTGTGTCTGTGTGTGTGTAAGTGGTCCTGTATCTGGGCTGAGCTCTGCAGTTAGTGCAGGCTGGTGTGTGTGTGTGTGTGTGTGTGTGTGTGTGTGTGTGTGTGTGTGTGTGTGTGCAGGCTGGAGAATCAGCAGCTCGGTCATGCGTTCACAGCCATATTTCCCCTGTCTGGGGGGGTCTAACGGGGAAATTGAGACAAATGGAGAGTAATGAAGACCCATGGTAGATAAATCTGATCATTTCTGCCTCTCCCTCTCTCCTCTCCTGCCCCCCCTTTTCTGCCTCTCCCTCTCTCCTGCAACACCCACACCCCTTACTGCCTCTCTCTCTCTCCTGCCCCCCCCCTTTCTGCCTTTCTCCTCTTCTGCCCCCCCACCCCGTTCTGCTTCTACTTCTCTCCTCTCCTTCCGCCCCCACCTTT
>CM059288.1:3385092-3387592 GCA_030347295.1 Setipinna tenuifilis | reverse complement strand
GCCACTGGCTTTGTTTAGAGACGCACACAACACAGACACACAGACACACACACACACACACACACACACACACAACATCTGTGAGGACGATGCTCTTTACTTCTCGTGTCAGATCAGTTCATGCCTGCTGCTTTTACTGTTTTACTCTTTTACTCTGGCCCTGAGTTTATGCTTCCAAAGTATGACTAAAAGCTGTGTGTGTGTGTGTGTGTGTGTGTGTGTGTGTGTGTGTGTGTGTGTGTGTGTGTGTGTGTGTGTGTGTGTGTGTGTGTGTGTGTGTGTGTTTCTAGCTCTGTAGATCTCTTTGCATAAGGCCAGCTTTGTGGATGTCCTCGTCTGTGTTATATGAAATGTTTAGGAAGGGTTTAGCTGGTTAGGTTAATCGCATACTGTCTTTTTATTTAAACTAAACATATGTACATATATAAATTATCAATGTAAGTATATATCAAGTTTGTCTGTCAGTTAAATATCTGTCAGATAAATAATAATGAACGGATTCTGAGAGAGCCATAATCAGGCTTTAGAGTAAAGTTTTCCCCTCCAACCTTCTCACAGATAGTGAATTAGTAATCCATCAATGACTGGGCCTGTATCAGCTGCTTTGATCCCTGATAGAGAGACAGGAAGGATGTGGGTTGGGGTCACCCTCTACAGCAGTGGCTGGTTTAATGTTAAAAACAAACAGGTGCACAGTACTTTTAAGATTAAGATCTTGTATGTATGAACTGTGCTATACAAGTAAAGGTTATTATTATTAAGACGTTTGTTCGGGTGTGAGTCAAAAACTAAATCAAGTGTTAGACTTAAAAAAAAAAAAAAAACGCACCGTCTTTCTTTCTCTTCTTCATTGTAATGGAGTGACCATCACCAGGGTTGTGTGTGTGTGTGTGTGTGTGTGTGTGTGTGTGAGTGAGTGAGTGAGTGAGTGTGAGAGATGGAGTGACCATCACCAGGGCTGTGTGTGTGTGTATGTGTGTGTGTGTGTGTGAGTGTGTGTGAGAGATGGAGTGACCATCACCAGGGTTGTGGGTGTGTGTGTGTGTGTGTGTGTGTGTGTGTGTGTGTGCGTGTGTGAGTGAGTGTGAGAGATGGAGTGACCATCACCAGGACTGTGGGTGCGTGTGTGTGTGTGTGTGTGTGTGTGTGAGTGAGTGTGAGAGATGGAGTGACCATCACCAGGGTTGTGTGTGTGTGTGTGTGTGTGTGTGTGTGTGTGTGTGTGTGTGTGTGAGTGAGTGTGAGAGATGGAGTGACCATCACCAGGGTTGTGGGTGTGCTCTTACTTTGCCGCTTGCTTTCAAGTCAAGTCAAATTTATTTGTGTAGCGCATTTCACACACAAAGACAGTTCAATGTGCTTAACAAACATAAAAGCAAAGGACAATATAAAAGCAAAAAAAGATAAAAGATAAAATACGTTTAAAATATGTGTAAGATAAGTAAAAGACAGAGTAAATCAGAAAGCAACAGGTAAACATAAAAGATAAAAGAGGTAAAAAATAAATTAATTAAAGGTGAATCACCAGCAAAAAGCATCTGAAAACAGTTTGGTCTTAAGTCTAGATTTGAAACTTCCAACAGTAGGAGCATTTTTGATGTCTTCAGGAAGCTGGTTCCAAAGCTGAACTGCATAGCAGCTGAACGCTGCTTCACCACATTTTGTTGTGACAGCAGGTTTTACCAGCAGATGTTTCTGCTGTGATCTTAAAGACCTAGTTGGTTCATATAGCAAGAACATATCCAACAAGTATTTTGGTCCCAACCCATTTAGTGTTTTAAACACAAGCAATGCCTTAAAGTCAATTCTATAACTTACTGGGAGCCAGCGCCTTTTGTGCCTTTTGTGAATCTGCATTTGAATATTATATAAAACGACATAAACAAACATTTAAGCCAACCGTCAAACAGGGCGTTGTTGTAAGACTTTATTTGTCACCAGTGTGTGTGGTGCAGCCATCGCTATGGACTACTTTGTCGCTTGCTTTACTTTGTAGACTATCATCAGCATGCCCCCCGTCCCCAATTTCAGCCAATCTCATCTGGTCGCCCTACTGGGGTCTGATATCCTAGTCTCTCAGCAGTGGCTCTACACACACACACACACACACACACACACACACACACACACACCTTTGTCACATGGAGTCCCTCTGGTACCTACTGGGGTCTGATGTCCTGGTTTATCAGCAGTGGCTCTACACACACACACACACACACACACATACATGGAGTCCCTGTGGTACCTACTGGGGTCTGATGTCTAGTGTCTCAGCAGTGGCTCTACACAGACACAGACACACACACACACACACACACACACACACACACACACAAACACACACAGCAGTGGCTCTACACAGACGCGTTCAGCATACAGAGGAGCTGATTTCCATCCTGCAGCCGGGCAAATCAGGTAAACACACCAGCTGTCCATCAATATGATCTCCCGCCCACTCGCGTATGCAGGGGCCACGGGATTGGTCGCCCTCTTGGGGATT
>CM059288.1:3382881-3384992 GCA_030347295.1 Setipinna tenuifilis | reverse complement strand
TGTGTGTGTGTGTGTGTGTGTGTGTGTGTGTGTGTGTGTGTGTGCACGTGTAAGTCCATGTGTGTGTGTTTGTGTAGGTGTACATGTGTGTGTGAGTCCATGTGTACGTGTATGTGCGTGTGTGTGTGTGCACATGTGGGAGTCATTGTGTGTGTGTGTGTGTGTGACAGTGATTGTGTGTGTGTGTGTGTGACAGTGATTGTGTGTGTGTGTGCCTGTGAAAAAGAATGAAGAGGTAGCAGAGGAAAGAAGGATATGACATCTGACAAGAAAAGAACAAAATGAGAAGAGAAGAGACAGGGTGGAGAGGTGAGTACACACACACACACACACACACACACACACACACACACACACACCCAAACGGGATGGATGAGAAAAATGATGGAAAGGGAGGAAAGATAAAAAAGATGAAAATACAGCAGCACACGGCTATGCAGTGCGTGTGTGTGTGTGTGTGTGTGTGTGTGTGTGTGTGTGTGTGTGAGTGTGTGAGTGTGAGTGTGTGAGTGTGAGCCAAAGAGAGTACAGTACAATATGCACTTAATGTCTGGAACATGGCTTTATGTAACCACTTTCCGGTGAAATGATCCCAATGTTTGTGTGTGTGTGTGTGTGTGTGTGTGTGTGTGTGTGTGTGTGTGTACATGTGAGTGTATATATCAATGTAAATACACATACACTGTAAGTGAATAATGTGTGTGTGTGTGTGTGTGTGTGTGTGTGTGTGTGTGTGTGTGGCAGGCTTGCTATGCAGCTGTAGAGTGACCCAGGCCGGCACGTCCGGCTTCACTGTCCCTGTGTTTGGGAAACAGCCTGGTAGCCATACACACTCTCAGGTCTTACATCCATCACCTGTCACACACACACACCCACACACACATTTTGAATTCTTTTTTTGAACCCACCAATCACATTTTTCATAGACAGGATTCAAATATTTTTCTGAGGTTCAATACTACTTTGACAATCACGGGTACAAAAAACATTGCCGGCGCCACACAGCAAGGCTGCCTACACACACACACACACACACACACACACCGATGCACTTATATATGCACACAAACACAGATACGGATACAAACACAGATACGGATACACACACACACACACACACAAACACAGACACATGCACACACACACACAAACATATACTCCCATGCAGTCTAACATCAGGATGCTTTCACACATGCGCATGCACACACACACACACACACACTCCCATGTAGCCTAACATCAGGACACTTTCACACATGTGCATACACACACACACACACACACACACACACACACTCCCATGCAGGCTAGCATGAGGATGCATCCAGACAGACAGACACACACACACACACACACACACACACACACACACACACTCCCATGCAGGCTAGCATCAGGATGCATCCAGACACACACACACACACACTCCCATGCAGGCTAGCATCAGGATGCATCCAGACACACACACACACACACACACACAGGCTAGCATCAGGATGCATCCAGACAGGGGGTAAACAGAGTGAGCATCCAGAGGACGAACAGCGGAGGGCCATGGCAGCAAGAAGGAGGCCTTTGGCACGGATATAAAGACTCTCTCTCTCTCTCTCTCTCACACACACACACACACACACACACACACACACACACACACACACACACACAGATGCATCATGCACACAGAGAAACACACTGCAGACACACATAAACATAAGCACACATACAATCACACACACAATATATATATGTGTGTATGTGTGTGTGTGTGTGTGTGTGTGTGTGTGTGTGTGTGTGTGTGTGTGTGTGTGTGTGTGTGTGTGTGTGTGTATCTATCTATCTATCTATATATAATTTGGCCTGTCAATACCACTCTGCCTTTCTCTGCCCATCTGTCTCCCTGGCTGACTCTTATATCTCTATCTTCTATCTTTCTCTCTTTATCTTCATCTCCCTCTATTTCCTTCTCCCTCTCTCCCTCTCTCACTCTCCCTCTCGCACTCTCTCTCTCACACTCTCTCCCTCTCTCTCTCTCTCTCCCTCTCTTGCTTTCCCTCTCACTGTCTCTCTCTCTCTCTCTCTCTCCCTCTCTCACTCTCCCTCTCACTGTCTCT
>CM059288.1:3325277-3327777 GCA_030347295.1 Setipinna tenuifilis | reverse complement strand
TCTCTTTCTCTCTCTCTTGTTCCCTTTCTCTCTATCTCTGTCTTTTTCTCTATTATTCTCCTTCTCTCCGTATC
This sequence comes from Setipinna tenuifilis, assembly GCA_030347295.1. NCBI lineage: Eukaryota > Metazoa > Chordata > Actinopteri > Clupeiformes > Engraulidae > Setipinna > Setipinna tenuifilis. The sequence continues at coordinate 3,327,703 of CM059288.1, read as the reverse complement.
TGCTTTTAGTGTGAGTGTCTGACTGACCGACTGACTGACTGACTGACTGACTCACTGACTGGTGATGAGATGTGTGCTCTTGGACAGTACCGTCTCTCTCTCTTTCTCTCCCCCCCCTCTTCTCTCTCTTGCCCCTTTCTCTCTTTCCCTTTCTCTCTCTCTGTCTTTCTCTTCTCCCTCTCTCCGTATCTGCTTTTAGTGCGCCTGTCTGACCAGCTCACTGACTAACTAACTGACTGACTGGGGATGAGACATGCTTCTGGACAGCTCTCTCTCTCTCTCTCTCTTTCTTTCTTTCTTCCCTCCATCTCTCTCTCTTGTTCCCCTTCTCTATCTCTCTCTCTGTCTTTCTCTCTATTATTCTCCCTCTTTCCGTATCTCTCTGCCTCTCTCTCCCCCTCTCTTCTTGCCTCCCTCTCTCTCTTCAGCTCTCATATGCTCTCTCTCTTTCCCTCCCTCTGTTAATCCCTCTCTCTCCCTATCTCTCTCTCTACCTCTCCTTCAAAACTAACAATCTAAAAATTTAAACATACAAACAAACTTTGCTACTTTGCTGTCCTTCAATACTTATGCCTTCTGACTGTATATATTTAGGTGTGTTTGTTTGCATGTTTCGTTTTTTTTTTATAATGTTAGTTTTGTACAGGTTTTAAATCTTTATTCTATTTGACTGCTTTTATCTACTGTTGTCTACTCTGCACATGTGTTGGCTTGCTCCAAACCATATCAAGACAGACAGACAGGGACAAGAAAAGATTTCTTCTACTTCTACAAACTCAAAGCGGAGAAACAGAGAGGGAGTTAGAGAACACGAACCTTTAGTAATAAAGATGCTTCACAGCATAATCCACTGGAATAAAAGAAAAGTCTGAGTGATATAAATGCAGACTTTTATGGCATAAGTGGCGACCTCCCACTTTCACACTTACATGCTTGAGGTAGGCTAACAAATAGGCAATTCATTTGCCTGCACAAAACTCTGACACCTAAACATGCCCATGGTATTTCAGCCCTGAGCAGGCTTAGAAGGTCATTATGTCTAAACGGGTTGTCTGTAACAGGACCACAAACAGCATAATATTTTGCCCCTGCCCGCAAGTCACTCAAGTTCATGTTTAAGCTTCTGCAAATACCTAGCGTCGCTCGGGGGAGGTGGGGACGTGGTCCACACAGCCTTCAATCTTGCTCAATTTAAAAGTAGCCCAGCCAGCTAGTTTTAAAAAAAAAACGGTGTGGAAAGGCTGCCACCTGAGCCGTGATACTGGACGTATATGATTGCAGGGCTGCGGGTTGTGGTGGTCGCTTAGCTGGGCTGTAGCCAACAGGTCCTGCCGGCCGTGACGTCCGCCTGTCGGTCATTAATATGTAGGTCGGCATTAACATATTCAGCAGAGTGAGTGCGCGAGCGGCAGGCTGCTCTGCAACGTTCCATGCGAGTGAGCGAGAAAGAAAGAGAGCAAGGGCTGTATCGCGGGTGGTGGAGGAACCGAGGGAGGAAACGTGAGGAACGAACGGCTAGAGAGAGAGACTGACCGTGTTTTTGTCCAGGAAACAAATCCGAGAAGCGTAAAGATTCCGAGGGGGGAAAAATACTGCAACGGACGTGTGGTCTGCCGCGCTGGGCTGCCTTGAACATTGACTTGGCTGGGATCTTGGGGTGCCCAACGTCTTAAGTCCGAGTTTAATGGGACAGCGAAAAAGAAAAAAAACGTTAGGTGTTTATTTGTTTTCGGTGGTGTGACTTAGCCCTCTGTGTGAGAGTGAAGAAGCTGTCCACGCCGCACCAGACTGGACTAGAGCAATTTCGCCTTTTACCTTTTTTTGTCGTTAGAAGAAGACCGCGAGGCAAATGCAGAGAAAATGTACATTTTTAACGCCATACCTAAACGGAAAGAAGCATTTTGTAGTCGCACGCTTTATTCACGAGTCCACTAATTGATCAGATTTGTAGTTCCAGTCGAAACCGACCGCGACAAGCCCTATGAGGCCGATATTGTCCTCATTTTAAGAGAAGCTACCAAACAAACCATTTGTTTTGAATACGCGGGCAAGCTTGAGCTCTCATTATTTGAAAACATGAAAATTCACTTGTCGGGCATGCGGATATTGCTACTCTTTGGATGGTGTCTCCTGCGACACGGCAACGCCGGAGAGGAGCAGTCGACCCCGGCGACATGCTCCCCGCTTTGCCGCTGTGAGGACGGAGGGGCCGACTGCTCGGGACGGGGACTGACCGCAGTGCCCACCGGCCTCAGTGCCTTCACCTACTACCTGTAAGTACCCTTCCCTTCCCCGCTCCCTTCTGCCTTCAAATGCCCTGGAACCTGGAAGTGTTTCCAAAGCGGTGTCGTAACAGCAGCATGGCGGTTAAAACTGGTGTGTGATCCGCCAGGTTGGTCGGTTGGCTCGCTCGCTGGCTGGCTGGC
>CM059288.1:3292777-3295277 GCA_030347295.1 Setipinna tenuifilis | reverse complement strand
CTGGGAGTCAAAGTTGTTTCCATCTAATCTAATCTAAAGTCTTCCTGATAAGGAGGCCTAATAAATCTCGCCCTTGTTGTAAAGCATAGTGTTTCTTCATTTTTTTTAAATTTATTATTTTAATTTTTAAATATTTTTTAAGTGGTTGTTTTGAGAACAAGTGTGTGCACACATTTATAATTTCAACAGAAGGAATCCGAAACCGAAAAAGAGACGTCCACAAACTGTTTTTTTTTTGTTTTCCACTTTTGTTCACATTTCTCACCCAAGTGGCGTTTGGAGCCAAGTGTTTTTCATCAGCCCTCTCCTCTGTGTAAGTGTCTGTTTGGGGCAGAACTGTGTCTGCCAGCTCTTCACAATGGACTACAACATCTGTAGCACTTGTGCACACATGCACAGACACAGACACAGCTTTCCTCCTGTCAGGCCTGTCAATCACGCCCGTAACCATGCCTACTGCCCTGCTATTGGCCCAGAGCCAGGGTACCGGGCCCACACACCGGGGCCACCACAGGAGCGGGCCTGGCCATTGGCCGGTGCGGCTGCCAGTCTCCCGCGGGTGGTTGGCACGGCGACCGGGCACACGCGCTGGGGTGGGGGGGGGGGGGCGCTGGGGGCTGGGGGGGGCGCTGGGGTGGGGGTGGGGGGGTGCTGGGGGTTGTGGCTGGCGCGTGCAGCAGGGCTGTGGTCTGAGGACCCGAGTCGGCTGGCCCACTTTACTGCCTGACGGAAATGTAATGTTCAACTCAAGAACCACCACCACCACCACTCCCTCATTTCTTCCCCCTACTGCCACACACACACACGCACACACACACACACTGACGCAGACGCACACACACACACACACACGCACGCACACACACACACTGACGCAGACACACGCAGACACACACAGATGCAGACACTCTAATTTTTCTAAAACACATTTATTAAGGAGCAAACATACATTTACTTGTTTACATACATGACCACATCACATGTATACACACACACACACACACACACACACACACACACACACACACACACACACACCTTACATAGACAAGTGCCTTTTATATATGTACAGACAGACGAGCAGACAGAACACACACAGAATTTATGCGTGCATTCCAGCTAAGTTAATGATGATTGAATTCACACAGGCGTGTGTGTGTGTGTGTGTGTGTGTGTGTGTGTGTGTGTGTGTGTGTGTGTGTGTGTGTGTGTTAGACAGACCTTATATCACTCAAGGCCACCTCTGGGAGGGCTGTTTGGCAGGGCCTGGAAGGGTGGTTGCTAATAGCCATGTTCGGAGCACACACACACACTCGCGCTCTCACACACACACACACTCTCAAACACACACACACACACACACACACTTGCGCGCGCACACCACTCTCACACACACACACACACTCTCTCTCTCTCTCTCTCACACACACACACACACACACACACACACACACACACACACACTAATGGTCATGTTCGTAGCGGGCCGTAATTGCCGGGCCTCTGCAGGCCGGGGCTTAGATGTGGTGTCGCCATGGCGATGTCCAGACTGGAGGTCCGCGGATGGTTCTGGCGCAGGGCCTGGCCCGTGGTGGCGTACCAGAGTTACCGGCTGTGTGTGTGTGTGTGTGTGTGTGTGTGTGTGTGTGTGTGGCATGTCTGATGGTTCTGGCATATAACCCTCCGTGGCCAACCTTAGTGGTGGTGTGTGTCTTATTAAATGATTGTGTGTGTGTGTGTGTGTGTGTGTGTGTGAGACCCTAGTGGTAGTGTGTGTGTGATTAAATGTCGTAGGATGAGGATATGGGAACTATGTTTTTGCTTGTGTGTGTGTGTGTGTGTGTGTGTGTGTGTGTGTGAGTGTGTGTGTGTGATGAGGATATGGGAACTATGTTTTTGCTAATGTGTGCAGTCAGACATCCCGAGTCTCCCATGTTGTTGACCCTAAAATCGCTTTCTGCAGGCTGGGATGAATGTGTGTGTGTGTGTGTGTGTGTGTGTGTGTGTGTGTGTGTGTGTAAAATGGCTCTCTGCAGGCTGGGATGAATGGTGGGATGGTGTCTGTATTGGAAATAGCTCCCAACATGCTGGAGTACGGCGTGCATGTTTTGACAGGGGTGTACAGCATTAATGTGTGTGTGTGTGTGTGTGTGTCTGTCTATGGTGTGTGTTTTGACAGTGGTGTACAGCATTAATGGGGTAAAGGAGAATATAGACTGAGCCTGTGTGTGTGTGTGTGTGTATATGTGTGTGTGTGTGTGAGATTGCCATAATAGACTGAATGAACACAGGTGAAGAAATGAGGGTGGTCGTGGTGCAGTGTGTCTGTCTGTCTATTTGTGTGTGTTTGGGAGTATTTATGTGGAAAAGGCGTTGTGTTTGTGTGTGTGTGTGTGTGTGTGTGTGTGTGTGTGTGTGTGAGCGAGAAAGCGACAGAGAGAGAGAGTTAGTGAGTGTGTGTGTGTGTATGTGTGAGTGTGAGAGAAAGAAAGCGTGAGTG
>CM059288.1:3247777-3250277 GCA_030347295.1 Setipinna tenuifilis | reverse complement strand
GTCCCCCTCTCCTCCCTGTTCTCTCTCCACCTCTCCTCCCTCTCTTTCCACCTCTCCAATCTCTTTCCCCTCTCCTCCCTGCCCTCTCTCTCCCTCTCTCCCTCGCTTCCCCTCTCCTCCCTGCCCTCTCCTCCCTCTCTCTCCCTCCCTCTCCTCCCTCTCTCCCTCGCTTTCTTCCCCTCTCCTCCTCCCTGCCCTCTCTGTCCCCCTCTCCACCTCCTCCCTCTCTCCCTCGCTTTCTTCCCCTCTCCTCCTCCCTGCCCTCTCTCCCTCTCCTCCCTCTCTCTCCCTCTCTGTCCCCCTCTCCTCCCTGCCCTCTCCTCCCTCTCTCCCTCTCTGTCCCCCTCTCCTCCCTGCCCTCTCTCTCCACCTCTCTGTGCTGTCGGTGAGCTCATCTATTTTGATGTTTTGACATGGGGGAGAGAGGAGAGGCCCCGTGTCTCAGGAAGGGGGGATAGACGGGGAGAGAGAGAGAGAGAGGGGTGGGGTGGGGGGGCAGAGAGGGAGAGAGGGAAAGAGATGGGAGAGGTGGAAAGAGAGGGAAGGGGGGATTGAGAGAGAACAGGGAGGAGAGGGGGACAGAAAGAGAGCGAGGGGGGGGCAGAGGGGAGAGAGGGGGAGAGAGAGGAAGGAGGGAGAGAGAGAGAGAAGGGTTGGGGGTGGGGGGGTAGAAGGAACATTGACATTGTGGAGATGCCCCGTCGACAAGGTGGGAGGGAGGTAGAGAGGGGGGGGGGGGGTGGGGTTTGAGAGAATGGGAGACAGAAAGAGAGGAGGCCCCATCGATAAGGTGAGGGAGTTGGCGAGAAGAGAGGAAAGGAGGGAAAGAGAGAGAGTGAGAGAGAGAGAGAGAGTGAGAAAGAGAGAGAGGCCCCGTGGAGAAGGTGGCTGTTGACGTGAGCGCTTCCGCTGTCTCCGTGGTGACGGGGCATCCATCACTGGCCATGCCGCCCCATTGTTTGTGGAAAAAGGAACTAACTCTTAGCAGAGAGAGAGAGAGAGGGATAAGAAGAGAAAGGGAGAGAGAGAGAAAGAGAGAGAGAGATGGGGGGGGGGGGGATGAGTCGGAGTGGAAAAAGTGATAGCATGTTTAACAGAAGAGGCTAAGGAGCTCAGGGAAGAGAAAGAGAGAGAGAAAGAAGAGAGAGAGTCGAGAAGAAAGAAAGAGAGAGAGAGACAGAAGTGAGGAGAGAGGGACAAGTGGGCAGAGAGGGAGAGAGAAGCAAGGGGCGAGAGACAAGTGAGAAGAGAGGGAGAGGGAAGCAAAGGGAGAGAGAGAGAGAAAGGGAGAGAGAGAGAGAAAGAGAGGGAGAGAGAGAGACTGGCATGGCCACTGCAGCCCCACAGGTCAGAGAGAAAAGAGAAGAGGGGAGAGAGAGAAAGAGGGGAGAGCGAGAGAAAGAAAGAGAGAGAGAGAGGTAGACTGGCATGGCTGCTGCAGCCCCACAGGTCAGAGAGAAAAGAGAGGGAAAAAGAAAGAGGGGAGAGAGAGAGAAAAATAGGGAAGAGAAGGAAAAAGAACAAGGGAAGAGAGAGAGAGAGAGAGAGGGAGAGAGAGAGAGGGGGAGGCCTGCATGGCCACCTCAGTCCCACAGGTCAGTGACTTGCTGACTCAGTGCAAATATTTACACTACTGCCGAGTGCATTAGGCACACACAACATTCCCTCCATTAGTGTCCAGACACACACACACACACACACACACACACACACACACACATTCCCTCCATTACAGTTAGACTCACATGCACGCACACACACATACACATTCACTCCATTAGAGTTCAGACTCACACACACACACACACACACACACGTACACACACACAGACACACATTCAAAACATTCCCCCTAACAGCAGCTGAGACGCACACAGCATTCCCCTGTTAGACCTCACACACACACACACACACACACACACACACACACACACACTCCCCCATTAGCAGCCTAGACACACACACACACAGTGTTCCCCCATGTGCAACTGGGGCTGCTGCCGCACGTATGGGCCAAGACAGGGCCAGATCTGCCAGGAAGTGTGTGTGTGTGTGTGTGTGTGTGTGTGTGTGTGTGTGTGTGTGTGTGTCTGCGCGCGTGCATTTGCAAGCAGAGGAAATGGATTTTCCGTGGTGAATTTTTGCCTGCGTTTGTCCGTGCATCTGGGGCTGAGTGTGTCTCACGTTGGGAGAAACGAAAGAGAGAGAGAGATGATCCTCTTCTGTCTCTCCTCCCTCCCTCGCTCCTTTCTTTCTTTATCCCTTCTTTTTCTACCCCTCTTTTTTCTATCTCACTTCATGCCATCTTTTGTCACACATCCATTTTCTTTGATTTATTTTTATTTGTTTTATTTTTTTGTTAAGCACATTGACCTGCCTTTGTATAGGAAATGTCCTGTGCAAAAAAGCTCTCTTTGCCTTGCTTTGTTACATTACATTACATTACACTAAGCAGACGCTTGTATCCAAAGCGACTTACAAAAGGAGGGCATAATAAGCT
>CM059288.1:3235277-3237777 GCA_030347295.1 Setipinna tenuifilis | reverse complement strand
ACAGACGAGTAAGAAGAGAAATTCGACCCAGATGGCACAAGAGTTCAACAGCACCGCTATGTTTCTCTTATGAACAAACAAACACATACACACACATACACGTGCACACACATGCACACACACACATGTGCAAACACACACATGCACGCACGTGCAAACACACACACACACGTACGTGCACACACATGCACACACACACATACACATACACAAAGAACTGCTGTGTTTCTCTTATGAACAGTCACACATACAAAAACACACAAAGAATGAAACCAAATAACACATGTGCACACGCGCACACACACAACTGCGTGTCCACACACACAACTGCGCGTCCACACACACACGCACACACGCACACACACACACACACCTGCATTATCCCCTGGGTCTGTTCTGCACAGAGCACATTTATAATTTGAAAATTTGAAGCATTCGATATGCTGTTAGAATGAGCCTTAACATTGGCCAAAAGTGTGTGTGTGTGAGTGTGTGTCTGTGTGTGTATGTTCGGAGCAGAGCTAAGGTCAAGCAAAATGTGCAAGTCACGTCCAGTTGAGTCGATCGCTGCACACACACACACACACACACACACACACACCCACACACACTCAGCCCATCTGAGAGAACGAGGGAAGCAGGAGAACAGATAAGATAGAGAGAGAAAGAACGACTGATGATGAGATGGGAGCGGAGAGAAAGAGAGGTGGAGAGAGAGAGGGAATAAAAAGGGAGAGAAAGAGATTTAAAGAAGGCTATTGACAGGGAGCATCTGTCTGGACTAAATGATGAGGAGAGAGAGGGAGAGAGAGGGGGAGAGGGAGGGAGGGAGGGAGAGGGAGAGAGAGAGAGAGAGGGTGAGTGTGAGAGGGAGAGGAAGCGAGAGAGGGTGTGTATGAGAGGGAGAGGCAGCGAGAGAGAGGGACAGGGAGAGAGGGGGAGAGGGAGAGAGAGGGGGGGGGGGGAGAGAGAGAGTGAGAGACAGAAAGGTGGGGAGGAGGGAGATTAAAGAAAAAAAAGAGAGTTGGAGATTATCTTCATGGACAATCTTTCTGTCCGAAAGAGGAATCGAGAGAAAGCGAGGGAGTGATTGAGAGGGAGGGTGGAGAGAAACAAAAAAAGAAAAAAGAGAGTAGGAGAGAGAGAGAGAGAGAGAGAGATAGAATGACACAAAGAGGGTGAGGAGAAGAAGAGTGATGGAGAGAGGGATAGAGAGAAAGAGGAGAGTGATGGAGAGAGGGATAAAGAGAAAGGGCAGAGAGATAGAGGGATGGATAGAAAGAGAGAGGAGTGTGGACTGGAGGGTTATCAGTGCATCCACCCATCTCTCACCTTCAAACTCCCACAGCACAGGTGCAACACACACACACACACACACACACACACAGCACAGGAGGACAAGAGCAGGCAAGCCTGGTACTGCAGAGGGAAGGAAAGAAGGAAGGGAGGGAGAGAGAGACACACACACACACACACACACACACACACACACCAGCAGTCACACAATTAACTACTGGACAACCACACTGTCACACGTACTGTTATGTGTTACCTATGTGTGTTACATGTACTTTATTTTATCACCATCCTGTTGTTGTTATTATTTTGTTGTTGTTGTTATTATTTGTATGATGTTACTTTGGCAACACTGTATCTACACAGCCATGTTAATAAAAACACATTAGAATTTGAATTAAAAGGAGAGAAGAAGTAATAGAAGGAGAGAAAAGAGGCAATGAAAGAGGGAGGTGTGAGTGAGAGTGGGCAGTGAAGTGGGCAGAATAAAGAGATATATGAGGGTGGGCAGGGAGAGGTTGAATGGGAGAGAAATGGGTTTAAGACCTTTAAGTCCCCATAACCACAGCCAGGGCATTAAAGAGTGAGCTATAGAGAGTGTGTGTGTGTGTGTGTGTGTGTGTGGAATGGGAGGTTTTACTGGTCTCATTACCCTAGAGCGTATCAAGAGTGGTGTGCGTGTCTGTGTGCATTTGTGTGTGTGTGTGTGAAATAGGGGGTTTTACTGGTCCCATTACCTTAGAGCACATTGAGGTGTGCACCTGCAGTATTGCAGTGCCTTTCTCTGCAGAGACACACACATTAAGGATGCACTACAACACACACACACGCACACACACACTCCACTCTTGATACACTCTAGGGTAATGAGACCAGTAAAACCTCCTATTCCACACACACACACACACACACACACACACACACACACATACACACTGAAACATACACACTGAAGCATACACACATATAAGACATACACGACATGCATAGACACATAAACATGCACACACACCCACAGTAAAACAAACACAGATACACAGAAACAGACACACATGCATATATAATGACGCACACACACACACACACACACACACACACACACACACACACACACACACACACACACACACACACATAGTGTAGACATTCACACACACACACACACACACACACACACACACACACACACACCTGTACCTATCTG
>CM059288.1:3220277-3230277 GCA_030347295.1 Setipinna tenuifilis | reverse complement strand
CTCACACTGACACACACTCTCTCTCTCTCTCACAAACACACACACATCTATCAGAACTAGTCAGGCTGCAGATCCAATGCACACACACTCACACACACACACACACACTCACACTGACACTCTCTCTCTCTCTCTCACAAACACACACACATCTATCAGAACTAGTCACACTGCAGATCTGACACACACACACACACTTACAGATCTATCAGAACTAGTCAGGCTGCAGATCTGACACACACACACACACACACACATACACAGATCTATCAGAACTAGTCAGTCACAAATCTATTTAAACTACTATTTAAACTACTGGCTCGGGTGTGGTTCTTACCTGGTTGTGAAGCAGACACAGAATCTGCCCATCTTTCCCTGTCTGCACCCCCATAATACACTGATATGTTACAGAATACTATATATAGTTATAATATATATATATATATAATGTTGTGCTAACTCTTCTTTAGCATGCATAGCCATATATTAATTTTAAAAAATATCCGATATAGTGGGACCATGAAAGATGAACAGCAATATAGTAAAAGCGTCACTGTATTACAAAATGGACAAAAAGAGATTTGTAAAATTTGTCTGTTTAGCAACACCCCATTACCCACAGTAGACGTGGCGTCGGGTTGATTCGGACCGGCCCAGTTCTGCTCGACTGGGTCACATTGCCGGGGCTGGGGCCGAGGGCATGTTGTGTTTTTCATTTGCTGCTGCTGCTGCTGCTGCTGTTGTTGTTGTTTATTTGTTTGAGTGATTGTTTGTTTGTTTGTTTGTGTGTGTGTGTGTGTGTGTGTGTGTGTGTGTGTGTGTGTGTGTGTGTGTGTGTGTGTGTGTGTGTGTGTGTGTGTGTGTGTTTGTTTGCCTGCAGAGATCTGAGCCAGAACCAAATCAAGTCCATTCACAGGGATGGCTTTCTGTCTCTAAGTGGCCTCACCAATTTGTGAGTATAGAATGAGCGCACACACCACACACACACACACACACACACAAACCGCACACACACACAAACCGCACACACACATAAACCGCAGACACAAACACATGCATACGCACACACACACATACACAAACCCATACACACACATAGATCAACAACCTTATCTCCCCCTCTGTCAATTTAAAAGCCTTTTTTGACATGACGAAGAGTTTTTGTTTTGTTTTCACACACACAAACACACACACACACACACACGCACACACACACGCACACACACACACGCACGCACACACACACACACACACACACACATGCACACACACACAGATATATATATGGAGGGAGAGAAAGATAAATAGATTCTGTCACTCTCTCTCTCTCCCGCTCTGTGGTGTGTGGAGGAACACAGCTCTGGAATCCGCACATCTATTGATTTCCTTGCTGACATGATTTCCCTTCCTTCCTTCCTCTCCTTTTCTGTGTTTCTGCATCCTTTCTTTTTCTGTACTTCTCTCTTCCCCTCTCTCTCTCTCCCTCCCTTTCTGTCCCATACTGTCTTAACCCTTTCTCTCCTTCTTTTTCTCTAATTTTCTTCCCCTCTCTCTTTTTTCTCTTCCTCTCTCTCCCTCCTACCCCCGTTCTCTCTCTCTTCCCCCCCCTCTTTCTTTCTCTCTATCTTTCCACCCCTCCGCTTTCTTTCCACCCCTCCATTCCCTCTTTCTCTCTCTCTCTCTCCCTCTCTCCCCCCCCTGTCTCTCTCTCTCTCTCTCCCTCTCTCTCTCTCCCTCTCTCTCACTTTCTCCTCCCTCTCTCTCTCTCTCTCCCTCTCCCACCCCTCTCTCTTTCCCTCTCTCTCCCTCTCTCTCCCTCTCTCTCTCTCTCCCCCTCTATCCCCCTCCCTCCCTCTCTCTCTCTCTCTGTCCCTCTCCCACCCCTCTCTCTCCCACCCCTCTCTCTCTCTCCCTCCCTCTCTCTCTCCCTCTCCCACCCCTCTCTCTCCCTCTCTCCATCTCTCTCTCTCCCTCTCCCTCCCTCTCTCTCTGCCTCTCCCACCCCTCTCTCTCCCTCTCCCACCCCTCTCTCTCCCACTCTCTCTCTCCCTCTCCCACCCCTCTCTCTCCCACTCTCTCTCTCCCTCTCTCTCCCCCCCCCCTCTCTCTCCCTCTCCCACCCCTCTCTCTCCCACTCTCTCTCTCCCTCTCACTCTCTCTCTCTCTCTCCCCCCTCTCCCTCTCTCCCTCCCTCTCCCCCTCTCCCTCTCTGTCTCCCTCTCCCACCCCTCTCTCTCCCACACTCTCTCTCTCCTTCTCTCTCTCCCTCTCCCACCCCTCTCTCTCCCACCCCTCTCTCTCTCTCTCTCCCTCCCTCTATCCCTCTCTCCCAGGGATCTGAGTCAGAATGCCTTAAGTGTGGTTCCCACTGCAGGCCTGTCTGCTCTCAGCCAGCTCAAGCTCTCGGGCAACATGCAGATGAAGCAGCCCCTCTCCGCACAGAGCCTGCCCAAGCTACGGTAACACACACACACGCACACACACACATGCACATACACACACACACACACACACACACACACCACGCATACAAACACATGTGTGCACACTATCCTTCTCTCTCTCTCTCTCTCTCTCTCTCTCTCACACACACACACACACACACATAAACACACACATACACACACACACACACGCACACACACTCACACACACATATGCATACACACACACATACACACACACATACGCATACACACACACGCACACACACACACACACACACACTCACACACGCACACACATACAAACACATGTGTGCACACTATCCTTCTCTCTCTCTCTCTCTCTCTCTCTCTCTCTCTCTCTCTCTCTCTCTCTCTCTCTCTCTCTCTCTCTCACACACACACACACACACACACGCACACATACACACACACACACGCACGCACACACACTCACACACATATATGCATACACACACACACACACACACACACACACTCACACACGCACACACATACAAACACATGTGTGCACACTATCCTTCTCTCTCTCTCTCTCTCTCTCTCTCTCTCACACACACACACACACACATAAACACACACACACACACACACACACACACACACCATGACTGGTCTTGCTGTGGTATAAGAACCAGCTCACAGGTGCAGCTATGTGTCAAGATTTTAACATGGCAAAGAGCACATCACTGATGCATGGGAAGGTGTGTGTGTGTGTGTGTGTGTGTGTGTGTAATAGAGAGAGAGATAGAGATAGAGAGAGAGAGAGAGAGAGAGAGAGTGTGTGTGTGTGTGTGTGTGTGAGATAGAGAGTGTATGTGTGTGTGTGAGAGAGGCCGAGAGAGACTGTGTGTGTGTGTGTGTGTGTGGCACTGTGCCAGTGTCCTTTATAGACAGATGAAGTACATTCCCCGGCAGCACACCAACCTTACTGGCCATTTTTCTTCTTTCTCTCTCTCTTTCTTTCTCTCTCTCTCCCTCTTTCTCTCTCTCTCTCTCTTTCTTTCTCTCTCTCTCTCTTTCTTTCTCTCTCTCTTTCTCTCTGTCTTTGTCATTTTTATCTCCCTCCCTCTCTTCATCCGTGCTCTATTATACCTCATTCTTCTCTTCTCTTCTCTTCTAACTTCTCTTTCTATTCCCATCATCCTTTCTTCATCACACTCTCTATTCATCTCTCCTTTCCTCTCCCTGTCCTCTTTCTTTCTTCTTCCTCATTTTCCGCTACTGTCATTCTTTTCTCTCTCTCCCTCTCTCCTTTATCTTTCTCCCTCTCTCCCCCTCTCAATGTCCCCCTCTCTCTCTCTCTCTCCCTCACTCTCTGTCTCTTTCTCTCTCCTGCTCTCTCTGTGTCTATCCCCCCCTCTCCCTCTTTCTCTCCATCTCTCTCCCTCTTTCTCTCTCTCCCTCTTTATCTCTTGCTCTCTCTCTCTCTCCCTCTTTCCTTCCCTATCTCCCTCTCTCTCTCTCCCTCTCTCCCTATCTCAATCTCTCTTCCTCTCCCTCTCTCTCTCTCTCTCTCCCTCTCTCTCTCTCTCTTTCTCTCTCCTTCTCTCTCTCTTCCCCTCTCTCTCTCTCCCTCTCTGCTGTAGGTCTATCTCAGTGCCGTATGCGTACCAGTGCTGTGCCTTCATTGGCTGTGACTCGGCCGTCAGCACCGCACAAGAGGCAGCCAGGAAGAGAGCCTCAGGTATCACACACACACACACACACACACACACACACACACACAGCCTCAGGGCCGTCACTCACACACACACAAACACAGCCGGCTCAGGTACACCACACCTGACCAGACGATACCCACGCATGCACACACACACACACACACACACACACACACACACACACACACACACGAGAGCACAGCACAGGAGGCAGCCAGAAAGAGAGCCTCAGGTATGCCAAAACTAACCAGACAATAACTGCACACACACACACACATGCACACCTGCACACACACACATCCAAGCTGAACAACATAGAGTGCATTAAAGAACTCCCACATGCAAGAACACACAACATATAGATACAGCATACATGCACTGAAGAATACATCAACTCAGTACGAAACACACACACACACACACACACACACACACACACACACACACACACACACAGCGGCACTCACTCTATATCAAGGCCGCCCCAATTTTCCGCCCCCGTGCTCAAATTCTAAGGCATATTTTATTTATCGTGCTGCAGCATCAAGGTTAAGTATTGGCCCACTGCCCTCCACCCCTATTCATTTTCCACTGCCCCCACCCCTATTCATTTTCCACTGCGCCCACCCCATTCAGTTTTGGCCCAGAGCTTTTACTCAGAGCTGTTTGGGCAGTCCTGCACCACAACATGTGTTCATGAATTAGTGAGCAGATCACTAACGCAAAAACCTTCCAGAAATGTACAAAAAAAGACGATTTAATAACAAGTTTTAAGTTAATGTTTTACAGATAGATTTGTATTTCTTGCACATTATGTTTTAAACAGTGCCATGTGTGTGTGATTGTGGGTGTATGTATGTATGTGTGTTGGTGTGTGTATATGGTCTTTCCCTGTCATGCAGGTGAGGTGTTGTGTGTGTGTGTGTGTGTGTGTGTACTGTATGTGTGTATGTGTGTGTCATTGTAACGGTCTGTGTTGTGTTGTGTTGTGTTGTGTGTGTGTGTGTGTGTGTGTGTGTACTGTATGTGTGTATGTGTGTATCATTGTAACGGTCTCTCCCCCACTATGCAGGCAAAGTGTCGTGTGTGTGTGTGTGTGTGTGTGTGTGTGTGTGTGTGTGTGTGTGTGTGTGTGTGTGTGTGTCATTGTAACGGTCTGTCTCCCGCTCTGCAGGTGAAGAGGACATGGAGCGTGTCTCCCTGGTGATGCACTGCTCCCCCTCCCCAGGTATGTCCCGCCTCCCAGCCACTTCCTGCCTCGCTTGTCCTGTCATCGCTAAGAATTATGGGGGATGTAGTATCTAGCATCTAAATGGTTATTTCCTGAATAATGTCCTGCAAAAAATCATAGCTCATCCAGTCCTCTTAATCTTAATGGCCTTCAGCAGTCATTTGTCATTCACTGTGCAGCTGTGTTGCTCTGGTAGAGGAGACTTGTGGGATATGTAGTTTGCATGTCATGGGAAATGTAGTTTTTTAAAAGCATTGTTACGATCACAGCTGCTGTCATGGAGGTTTATCAATGGTATTGAGTATTACCATGTTATTAGGTATATTAGGTATATAAAAGGGAGCACTGGTATAACTTCTAATAGTTTATGGAAGGAAAAATAAATAAAATGTTTTGACCCACCTAAGTCTTCAGTTGCCTGAAGAAGATGTGAAAAGTGAAAGCCCACCTGGGAAACACCCAACTCCCAGTTGTCATTGTGACACAGCACACTGCACTGCACACTGCACACAACGAAATTACATTTATGCCTCACCCGTGCAAGGGGGCAGCTCCCAACAGCGCCCCTAAGGGAGCAGTGCGGCGGGACGGTACCATGCTCAGGGTACCTCAGTCATGGAGGAGGATGGGGAGAGCACTGGTTAATTACTCTCCCCACCAACCTGGCGGGTCAGGAGTCGAACCGGCAACCTTTGGGCTACAAGTCCGACGCCCTAACCGCTTACCCATGACCGAAAGATCTTGACAGGCCAACACTTCTTCCTCTGGCTTTGCAGGGAAGAATAGGTGATTAATCAAAGTACAGTAACTACGCAAACATTGAAACTGAGAAAAATGCCTTCAAAGTTGTCACACTGCCCAGTCAAAAGAGTTGCTAGTACAATAGTGTCGGCGATGCTTTTGTGTACTTTCTTAAAAGGAAGAAGCAGGAGATATTAGTCACAAGACAAAGGATGTCTCATAAACTCAATTTCCAGTCTAAACTCACTTTTAAAAAAATACAGTTGTGCTCATGAGTTTACATACCCTGGCAGAATTGATGATTTCTTAACAATTTCCAGAGAATATGAATGATAACACAAAAACTTTCACTCATGGTTAGTGTTGGCTAAAGCCATTTATTGTCAAACACCTGTGTTTACTTTATTGAAATCATAATGACAACAGAAACTACCCAAATGACCCTCTGAAAAATGGATAAAAAATAATAAATTCTGCCAGGGTATGTAAACTTATGAGCACAGCTGTATGCAGTTACTGCCTTTTGGCTTTGTATGGCAGTTTTGGGAGCCATATCAGTGTACAGACACTACAGTATGCGGTTCTCATTTTTATGTACCTTCATACTGCACCTCAGAGAGAAGGGAAGGGCATACAGTTGCTTTTTAAATACTAGATAACAAGATGTAGACGTGTTTTAAATACTAAATAAAGACGTAGACGTGTTTGTAATACTAGATAAACAAGTAGACTTGTTTTTAATACAAGATAATAAGAAGTAGCTGTGACTAGATAAAGAGGTAGCTGTGTGTTTATTTCTCACTGGGTTTGCAAGGTCGGTGTGTGGAAAGAGCCAAGTTGTCTGCAGCTGGATGTTCTTTGGAGCTTAAAGACAGTGCGGTCCAAACTACGGACTTTTGGTGATAGAGCCTTCCGTATTGCTGCCCCCACTCTCTGAAACAGTTTACCTCTCCACATCCGCCAAGCCCCCACTCTGGCTACGTTCAAAAAACACCTCAAGTCCCACCTTTTTACTGAGGCCTATGGTCTTTAACCCCTCCCTCCTCCCCTCTCCCCTTTTCCTTAGCCCCATCTATCTTTGTAAAGCGACCTTGGGTTCCATGAAAGGCGCTATATAGATCTAAGTTATTATTATTATTACTATTATTATTATTATTAAAGACGTTTCACCTTTCATCCAAAACACTTCTTCAGTTCTGACCTGAAGCATGTATTAGCATAGCCTCATGTAGGCGTCATATTAGCCTCAACAGTACTATGCATTATTATATTATTATTATTACATAGGCATCGTATAATCACTACCATGTGTAAGGATAGAGATATGTAGGCACCATAATTATAAGCATCATCTGTATCATGCATTGAGGTAACCTTATGTTAGCATTATAATTAGCATAATCAGTATCATGCATTAGGATAACCTTATGGTAGCATCATGTTAGCATCATCAGTATCATGCATTGAGGTAACCTTATGTTAGCATTATAATTAGCATCATCAGTACCATGCATTAGAGTGAGTTAGCTGGTCATCCTATTGGTATGATGGTATGATGAACTGGTCATCCTAACTGGTATGATGGTTATGTTAGCATCATATTAGCATAATCAGTACCATGCATTAGCATAGAGTGAGTTAGTTGTAGTTGGAGTTAGTTAGTGGTTAGTTGGTCATGATATGAGTGCGGTGGTTATGTTAGCATCATCAGTACCATGTAGCCTAGTTAGTTGGTTGTCCTATGAGCATGGTGGCTATGGAGTCTAAGTCTCACCCTGTTGTGCCCTGCTGGCCTGTCTGTCTCATTTAGTACAGCTAAGCTCAGCTCAGAAAGACTACTACCTTATGTTAACATCATATTTAGCATCATCAGTACCATTCATTAGGAGAGAGTTAGTTAGTTAGTCGTCCTATAAGCATGGTGGTTATTCTAAGTCTCCCCCTGTCGTGCCCTGCTGGCCTGTCTCTCTAATTTAGTCCAGCTCAGCTCCACTCAGAAACACTACTACCTTATGTTAGCATCAATTTCATCAGTACCATGCATTAGGAGAGAGTTAGTTAGTTGGTCGTCCTATAAGCATGGTGGTTATTCTAAGTCTCCCCCTGTCGTGCCCTGCTGGCCTGTCTGTCTCGTTTAGTCCAGCTCAGCGCCGCTCCGAAACACTACTCTGGCACCCGTCCCTTGGCATCCCCAGAGGCCCCTCAGCCTTGCCAGCGCGGAGGCCTTTAATTTACAGACAAAACAGATAATGATGCAGAGGGTACAAATAGTAAATCTCTGTCCTTTTGTGTCTCTCTTTTTTTCTCTCTCTGTCTCTGTCTGTCTCATTGTTTTTGTTTGTCTCGCTCTCATTCTTACACCATCTCTCTCATTTTTGTTAACCCTCATATTTTTTTCCCTCTTTCTGTCTGGCTGTCTCTCTCTCTCTCCCTCCTGCCCCTTCTCTCTCTGTCTCTATCTCTCTCTATGTATATATATCTCTCTCTTTCCCTCTTTCTCTCCTGGCCCCCTCCCCTCTTCCTCTCTCCCTCTATCTCCCTCTCTCTATCTCTCCCTCTCTCTCTCTCTCTCTCTCTCTCTCCATCTGTCTCCCTTTCTCTCTCTATCTCTCTCTCCCTCTCTCTTCCTCTCTCCCTCCCTCTTTCCCTCTCTCCCTCCCTCTATCTCTCTCCCTCTCTCTCTGTCTCTCTCTCTCTCTCCCTCTCTCTCCCCCTCTCTCTCTCAGGTGCGTTTAAGCCGTGTGATCACCTGTTGGGCAGCTGGATGATCCGTCTGACGGTCTGGTTCATCTGCGTGGTGGCCCTGCTATTCAACGGCCTGGTCCTCGTGGTCACTTTCAGTCGCCGTGGCTCCAGCAGCAGCAGCATCATCATCCCCTCCTCCTCCTCCTGCTCCTCCTCCTCCTGCTCCTCCTCCTCGGCCCCCCCTCTCTCCTCCGCCCGTCTCCTCGTGGGTCTCCTGGCAGCGGCTAACCTGCTGACTGGCGTGTACGCGACGGCGCTGGTGGGCATGGACGCGTGGGCGTGGGGCGAGTTCGCCCGCGTGGGCGTGTGGTGGGAGGGCAGTGGGGCATGCGCGGGGCTGGGGGCGCTGGCCGTCTTCTCGGCCGAGTGGGCCGTGCTGCTGCTGGTCCTGGCCGCCGTGGAGCGAAGCGTGGCCGTGAGGGCGCTCCTGGGCAAGGAGGCGGGGACTGGGACCGGAGGAGGAGGAGGAGCCTGTCACCGCGGCAACCGTGGAGGAGGAGCTTCCGCCCTGATGCGTCGCAGGTATTTCTTAGTTTTTTATTTTGTATTTCACCTTTATTTGTTCTAGAGGGACAATGATGTACATTAATGAACAGTTCAAAAATACATTAATATAAAAAAGAATATATTCAAATAATAAAAATAACAATAATACAGCACTAAAGTCTTCTACTTGTGCTTCTACCTGTAGGTTTGTGTGGGCGGCGGCTCTACTGGCTCTGCTCGCTGCCATCGCCGGGCTCCTCACACTGTTGCCAGGCAACGGAGGCATCACTGACGACGCCCTGTCCTCCTCCTCCTCATCATCACCATCACCAGCGACCACAGTAGCCGCCTCCCCCCTGTGCCTGCCCTTCCTGGGGGCGGGTGGGTCTGAGCGTGGCGAGGGCCGCTGGCTGGGCGTGACGGTGGCTCTGACCCTGCTGAACGCGCTGGCGTACCTGCTGACCGCAGGTGTGTACACGCAGCTGTACTGCGGGCTGGGGAGGGCCCAGCTGGTGGACCCGGAGCAGGCGGCGGCGGTGCGGCACGTGGCCTGGCTCATCTTCACCAACTGCATCTTCTTCTGCCCGGTGGCGGCCTTCTCCTTCAGCCCCCTGCTGGCGGCCGCTGGTACTGCGGCCGGCCCCGACATCGCCAAGTCCGTGCTGCTC
>CM059288.1:3212777-3215277 GCA_030347295.1 Setipinna tenuifilis | reverse complement strand
AAGGTAAATACACAGCAGGGTCAACATGGTACAGTAATACAAACCACAAACAACAACAATAATATGAATCTTGTGAGGCATCATGGGTGCCTGCCCATACTGCGTGTGCGTGCGTGCGTGCGTGCGTGCGTGTATGTGTGTGTGTGTTAGCCTGGACCCACCCATACTACTTGTGACGCCACATTGAGTTTCATATTCGAGTCAGTCTGCCCAACCTGCCTATTCTCAGTTCTTCCTGGTTTGGAAAAAGTCCAGAACCAATGAAAAACTAACGCTACACATCCATCTTCAGAATCAGTGGTCTGATTGGTTGTAGCTCTGTCCAGTAGTACACAGTGGCATTTGAAAGACGCCCGTTGATCCCGCCTCTGACAATGTCCTGCCTGTGGGAGGTTTGCCAGACCAAGCCCCATCTACGAGCTTGGTGGGGCAGCCACGCTAATGTGTAGGAAACAATGATTAGTGTGTGTGTGTGTGTGTGTGTGTGGTCACAGATGAAAAGCAGATGTTAAGTGGGATGTACCGTAGTTCATAGCCCATACTAAGCCATGATGGCTAAAGTTCTGTGACAGCTCCTTGATGACTTCCTCATAACTGACACAAGATGGCACTGTCATTGTGCTCCTGTGCTGCGGACCAGAAGACATTTGCCAAACGGGATTTGATGCATTCAGCATTGCCGTCTCTGCAGCCATAAACCCATACATCAGGCAATTTTACACACACACACACACACACACACACACACACACACACACACACACACACACTCAAACTGGGGATGTGAAAACCTTCTCAAGGTCTCACTGAGCTTAAGGGATCTAGCAACACACAGATACACACACACACACACAACTTCAATATTCTCCTTTTCCCATGGCTTATTTGTGTATGAGAGAGACTTCTTATACACACACACACACACTCACACCTCAACATTCTCCTTTTCCCATGGCTTATTTGTGTATGAGAGACTTCTTATACACACACACACACACACACAACTTCAACATTCTCTTTTCCCATGACTTATTTGTGTATGAGAGAGACTTCTTATACACACACACACACACACACACACACCTCAACATCTCCTTTGTCCATTGCTTATTTGCATGTGCGAGACTTTTTATACACACACACACACACACACACACACAGAAACACACACACACACACACACACACACACACCTTTTCCTCCTCTGCTCCCCTGCCTTCCTCTGCTCCTGCACCTGCATGGATTCCTGCCTCCTAATTGGCTTAAGGCAGAGGCCTTAACACTGATCTTAAGCTTTTGATTGGTTGAGCCTTTGGCCCAGTCACATACCTTAAGCTTTTGATTGGTTGAGTCTTTGGCCCAGTCACATACTTTAAGCTCTTAGCTGGCTTAGCGGAAGAGTCCCAAACACAGCTTTACCTTATCCCTGGCTAAGCTCCAGGATGTCAGCACTGACCCCAAGCTTTTTATTGGCTAAGGCAGCAGGCCAGACCCTGGCCTCAAGCTTCTTATTGGCTAAAGGCAGTAAGCCAGTAGCTCACCTCAAGCTTCTAATTGGGCAGTGGCAGTGGGCCAACACTATTCTCAGGCCTCTGATTGGTCGAAAAACAGTGGGCCAAACACAGAGACCAAGTTTCTGATTGGCTAAATGCAGTGTTTCAAACATTTCTCTCAAGCTTCTGACTAGCTAAAGCACAGTGGGCCAAAGGCTGACCTTGGGCTTTTGATTGGCTGAAAGTCAGGAAGTCTAACCGAGCCTAAGCTACTCATTGGTCTAAGGCCGAAGCTCTCTGACTTTAAAAGGGCCCAACTCAGTCACACCGCTGCCTTTGCTCAGCCTAACTGCCTGGCAGCTGAGCTCTCCTGGGAAACACTCTGGACATTACTGCCCTGCAAGCCAAAAAGGCAGTAGCTGCATATTTTGTCAAAACTGAGTTTAGACTGGAAATTGAGTTTATAACACCTCCTTTGTCTTGTGACTAAATCTCTATCTCCTTCCTAATGAGTACATAAACCATCCCCACTATTACACCTACAGTGTGTTTAATTGGACAGTATGACAAGTTTGAAGGCATTTCTCTGAGTGTCAGTGTTGGCGTCGTTACTGCACTTTGGCTTTGCAGGGCAGATTAGTGGAGCTCTCCACAGCGCCCTGGCGTGTGTGTGTGTGTGTGTGTGTGTGTGTGTGTGTGTGTGGAGTTCTCCACAGCGCCCTGGCTGATCTCTCTGGCGCTACTGGACTATAACAAAGCTGCCATGTCTATCTCTGTTCTCTGTTCCTTTGCCAAACTGCTGAAGCACTTTGAGCTGAATCATTTGTATGAAACAAGCTATACAAGAAAAGAGTATTATTATTATTGTTCCAACACATTTCAGGTAATCAACTGGGATACAACTCCTTTATTTATAGACAGGATGTTCTCAGAGGCGGGATCAACGGGTGTCTTTCAAACGCCTCTGTGTGTTACTGGACAGAACTACAACCAATCAGACCACTGAT
>CM059288.1:3205277-3207777 GCA_030347295.1 Setipinna tenuifilis | reverse complement strand
CACACACACACACACACACACACACACCGACTCTGCACAAGTGTCCAACAGCTGCAGCCTTATGCATGCGCAGGCCTGTAGCCAGGATTTAAAAACTGCTGCAATCCCTTCCTCTCACACACTTGAAGAACACACACAAACATACACACACACACACACACACACACACACACACACACACACACACACACACACACACACTCTCTCTCTCTCTCTCTCTCTCTCTGTCTCTCTCTCTCCCTCTGTCTCTGTCTCTCTCTCTCTCCCTCTGTGTCTCTCTCCCTCTGTCTCTCTTCTCTCTCTCTCTCTCTCTCTCACACACACACACACACACACACACACACACACACACACACACAGCACTGATGCTCAAATACAACACAGACATACACACATCTGCATTCAACCACATGATGTGTGTGCCAAAAATGTTTCAACACATTTAAATGAGTGGGGTGAATTAGATGTCACACTAAACATCTATTAATAACCAATCATAAACTCTGCTTTGAAATGTTTGGACGTTTTTAATGTAGATGCACGCCATGATGCACGCTTAACAGATATAAGACTTTTCACTGAGACGTTTTTAATGTTGATCTTTATTTTTATCCAGTTTATCCAGACTCCATGGCCTCATAGCTTGTTACAGCCACGTGTGTGTGTGTGTGTGTGTGTGTGTGCGTCTATGTCTATGGGTTTGTCTGTGTCTACAGTACATGCTTGTTTTCACACAGAGGGGTGCTTATATGGCTGTGTGTGTGTGTGTGTGTGTGTGTGTGTGTGTATGTGTGTGTGTGTGTGTGTGTGTGTGTGTGTGTGTGTGTGTGCGTAATGTTGTAATGTATGTTTGCCTTTCCATATTTTCCTCTTAACATTCACCACACCTCCTGCAACAAGAGGACTGTTGCTCCAAATCCTTTTCCTGTGACATAATGTGACACACACACACACACACACACACACACACACACACACACACACACACACACACACACAACCTGTCAGTGGCCCAGCATGTCAACGCTTCAACCCTTCACAAACAGGGTCACACACACACACACATACACACACACGCTCATTTCAGGGCTGTTGCTGCAGTGGCTGGCTCCAAACCCATATCCTTTCTCAATGACATGATGTGACACACACACACACACACACACACACACACACACACACACAAACCCAGATTCTTTTCCTGTGACATAATGTCTCTCTCTCTCTATGTGTGTGTATGACCTATGAGAGGCCAAAGGCTGGTAACACTACAAGCATCATGACAATCACCCACTGACACCCCCCCCCCCCACACACACACACACTAACACACACACACACACACACACACACACTAACACACAGACACACACCCTGTCACTGACTCAGCATCTCAACCCCTCAACCCTTTACATACAAGGTCACACATACGCTCATTTTAGAGGAGTCTTCCTCTCACACACATTTACACACACACTTAAGCACCACTCTGATCCAGTCTAGTGTGTGTGTGTGTGTGTGTGTGTGTGTGTGTGTGTGTGTGTGTGAAGAAATAAACAAATCTGTCTCCCCCTCTCTGCTTCTCTAATAGGTCTGTTCTGCTTGAGTGACGCTTCACGTGAGCGCCGCTACAGTCTTCTGCACACACACACACACACACACACACACACATACATACACATACGGACACACACACTTCAGCACCACCGCTCTAGTCTTCTGCACACACACACACACACACACACACACACACACACACACACACACACATACACACACACACACACGCACACATACACACACGCACGCACACACTTCAGCACCACCGCTCTACTCTTCTGCACACACACACGCACGCCCACAGACACACACACACACACACACACTCACACACACACACACACACTTCACCACCGCTGTTCCAGGCTTCTGCACTCCTCTGTGAGGAGAATATTTCATTTCTTCTCTCCTTTCAGCATGAGCTGTGGAGCTGATTAAAATGCACAAAACGCCAAACAAACTGAGAGACAAATAGCACACGGCCTTAAATAGCACAAATCTAGCGGTGGAGGAGTGTGTGTGTGTGTGTGTGTGTGTGTGTGTGTGTGTGTGTTGGCCCTAAATAGCACAAATCTAGCGGTGGAGGATATTAATTAGCTGCCTGTGATGTTTACCAATTTACTGTCACTTACCACCACTTAAGTCTGTGTGTGTGTGTGTGTGTGTGTCTAGCATTTAGCTTCACACTCCCTCCCACAGTCTGCACACACACACACACACACACGCGCACACACACACACACACACACACACACACACACACACACACACACGCACACGCACACGCACACAGCCCTTGTCTCACAGAAACTAATGTTAAATAAAATGCCAAAAAAAAATGTGTTCGATTTTTTTGATAGTTTTTTAGCGCATATAAAATGGCAGTGTGTTGGCTTACTGTACTATACACTGTGAAGGACTCAACTCTGCATTTGCAAGTC
>CM059288.1:3195277-3200277 GCA_030347295.1 Setipinna tenuifilis | reverse complement strand
GCCATTTCCCTCCACAGTTGGATGCGAGGCTTTCTGTTAAAGTGTATCACTTCTACAGCGCCACTACGTCTGCTAGTACATGCCTTTGGGTTCTGGGTCTGAATTTCAGTTGCTAACAACATACTACCAGCAATGTCTGTGTTATGCTTTAAAAAAAAGAAAGAAAGAAAAAAGACTGTGACCTGTTATCTGTATGACAACTCAGATTGATTTTACAGTAAAATGTGGCTTAAAGTCTGACCTTGTGGGGTTTATTATTATATTATCTTATATATATATAAATGATGTGATGCTCATTCATATTCATGTATTGAAAGGCTCAATAGTGTTCAGTGTTTTTTTAAGGTCAACACTGCCACTAAAAATGTTTACGAGGACAAAATCATGAAAACATTTGAAAAGTAATCAAAAAGTAATCGAAAAGTAATAAGTTACGTTACTCAGATAAAGTAATTCAAAAAGTTACACTACTATTACATTTTAAACAGGGTAACTTGTAACTGTAACGAATTACATTTCTAAAGTAACCTTCCCAACACTGGTTAGGGGTAGAGTGTAGTGTGGACGTATTAGGGGTGGGGTGTAGTGTGGAAGTGGTTAGGTTAGGGGTAGAGTGTAGTGTGGAAGTGATGAGGTTACGGGTAGAGTGTAGTGTGCAAGTGTTAGGGTGTAGGGTGTAGGGTGGAAGTGGAGTGGAAGAGGCTAGGGGTAGAGTGTAGTGTGGAAGTGGTTAGGAGAAGTAGTTAGTGGTGTAGTGGTGTAGTGGTGTAGTGTGGAAACAAAGTGTGTTAGGAGAAGTGGTTAGAGGTAGGGCGTAGACACAGATTTTGGAGAGTCCCATTGTGAGAGTGCTTTTGGTGTAGAGACAAAAAGACAGAGAGGACAGCGGAGAGGGATAGAGATAGAGGTATATAGAGATAGGATAGAGGGATAGAGAGGAAGGGAAGGGTGATGAAAAAGAACGAGAGAGTCGGTCTGAAAGAGATTGCAGAGATTGTCTTAGCACTGTTCCCAAAAGACAGAGAGGACAGGAGAGAGGGATAGAGAAATAGATAGATAGATAAAGAGATAAAGGGATAGACAGAGAGTCGGGGAAGAGCGATGGAAGAGATTGAGAGAGGCCGGGGCGGAGAGAGAGAGCGAGAGGGAGGGTTGGACTGAGAGAGATTGCAGAGGTTGTCTTGTCTTAGCGATGCTGTCTTCATATAAGACAAAGAGGACAGGAGAGAGGGATAGAGAGATAGATGGATAGAGAGATAGATGGATAGAGAGATAGAGAGAGGGAGAGAGCGAGAGGGAGGGTTGGACTGAGAGAGATTGCAGAGGTTGTCTAGTCTTAGCAGTGTGTGTGTGTGTGTGTGTGTGTGTGTGTGTATAGGTGTGTGTGTGTGTGTGTGTGTGTGTGTGTGTGTGTGTGTGTGTGTGTGTTGTGTCCAGGCGTGGGCATCCAGGCGTACCCAACACAGATGCATCACTGCCCAGCACTGTCTGCGCTAACGCTAACATATCGCCTCCCATTCGTCACTGTAGGAAAGAGACTAGCGCTCCAACAGAGATGCAGCTCACACACACACACACACACACACACACACACACACACACACACACACGCACGCACGCACACACACACACAAATACAACTACACATGCACGCACACACACACGCACGCACGCGCACACACACACACACACACACACACACACACTAACATAGACATATATACAATATATATACAATACTGTATATATTACACACACACAATATTCTACACAAAATACACTACCTGCCCCGCAGCAGCTCAAAAGGGATGACTTAACAGAAACCACTCCAGTGGGGAGCGTGGATTCGGTTTGGCCCGGCCCGGCCCGTTAGTGGTGTTCCGCAGCTGGTGCTGTAGGGGCGATGGGCCATGTTGAGCTGCACCCCTATTCTGGGACGTGTGTCAAGGGGGGGCATAGGTGTACCCCATTAGTAGCTGCCGTCTGGGCATAAATCACTGAGCTGGGCTGTGTGTGCCCCCATGGAGCAGCCCAGCGCAGCGCAGCTACTAATGCACACACACACACACACACACACACGCACACGCACACACACACACACACACACACTGGCCTGGGCTGGGCTTCTCTGGGGGGAAGGGGGCATTGTACTGGATGCTGCATTAGGCACCCATGTTGTCCTGTGGGGATGGTCTTGGTGTTCTTGGCCACTGCTGAGTGTGTGCGTACTGTAAGGGGACTCTGGGTCTTGGCCTTCATAAGGGAGCCTTTGGGGCGTTCGGTCCAGTGCAATTTAAGCACTGCTTAGGTCAACAGAAATAAATCTGAGATTAAGATTGAGTTTAATGATATTGAACGAAACACCACACCCCAGGCTGTGACAGAGAGGACAGGAGAGAGGGATAGAGGAATAGATAAATAGATAGATAGATAGATAGATAGATAGATAGATAGATAGATAGATAGATAGATAGATAGACAGACAGACAGACACACACACACACACACACACACACACACACACACACACACACACACACACACACACACACACCCCAGGGTGGGACTGTGGGCCAAGTGGCTCACAGGCTGTTTTCAGACTGGCCGGCCCAGTGTTGGAGCTGGTCCCTGCACCAGTAACACCAGTAAGACCAGTAAGACCAGGAACTGAAGTGCTTGTGTGTGGATGCCCCCGTTCAGACCAGTATTTGAGCCTGTGATGTATCATCGACAGAAGGTGTTGCTTTGCCACCAAAAAAAAAAACGTCATCATGGTTTGCATAGAAAAACTAAGTTTTACTTGATGCCTATGGGGAGCCAAATTTTCGATTTCCAAACGTTCTGATTTTCGGTGTGAACACGTCAGCCAGTTTGGGATTAGTTGTGGGAACTGGCACCGGCCCGGTTCTCTGTTGGTCTTTAAACCTTTAAACTTAATGAGACGCTGATTTGAGTGCTTTTGGTGGCAGGTAAAAATGCACCCCTCATTATGGGCCGCTGTTTGTTTGTTTGTTTGTCTGTTTTCGGATGATGGAATTCATTATCTCCTTTATGCTTTTGTCAGTCAAACCTTCATGATTCATGTTCACGGGCATCCCATCCTGTTGGGATGTTTGGGACCTCCGGGAATCTCCCGCATTTTGAAAAAAAAAGTGACTCCCAGACATGCGCAAGTAAATACAAAATGAGGGAGAGTGAGAGTGAGAGTGACAGTCCCGTGTAGTATTTTTGGAGACGTATACAGGAACAGACGACCTCTGCCGCTCTCATTAGGCTGTTCAGGTTTTGACAAACAATATTTTTTTCCTTCATGTTCTAAGTTGGAATAGGTGGGGGGGGGGTCCTTAACCATCCTGTCAGTTAAACTGTGTTGTTTGTTGTTTGTGTGTTTATTTGTTTGTGTGTGTGTGTGTGTGTGTTGTGTGTGTTGTGTGTGGTGTGTGTGTGTGTGTGTGTGTGTGTGTGTGTGTGTGTGTGTGTGTGTGTTTGTTTGTTTGTGATTGCGTTGTCTCCTTCAGCTTGCCTACTGCTGAGATTAGCATGTGTGTGGCGTCTTCTGATTCCTATTAGCCTGTTTATCCATGTTGTTTATTGTTTGTGTGTTTGTGTGTTTGTGTGTTTGTTGCTCCACCAGCCTTATGAGTGCAGTCACGAGTCTATATAAACAGTTATGAATACTAGTTCCAATCATTATTAGGTTTTGTGAAGCCATTATAACTCCTTTATGAATGTGTTAATAGAGTGTCGTTAATACAAGCTTCATAGAAAGCACTACCATCTTTTTTGGGTGTTAGTTTATTTGCTTGTGTTTGTGTGTTTGTTAGTGTGCTTGTGTTTATTTGTGTGTTTGTTTGTGATTGTGAATCCGTTGTCTTCTTCAGTCTTTTTTTAATGTGTTTGTGTGTTTGTTTGTGATTGTTTGTGTGTTTGTGTGTTTGTTTGTGATTGTTTGTGTGTTTGTTTGTGTCTTTATTTGTTTGTGATTGTGTGCTTGTTTGTGATTGTGTGTTTGTGTGTTTGTGATTGTGTTTGTGTGTTTGTGAGTGTGATTGCGTAGTCTCCTTGAGTTCTCCTTGCGCTGAGATTAGCATGTGTGTGGTGTCTCCTGATTCCCATCGGTCTGCCGATGAGCGTGAGCGAATGATTGGATCTCATTAGCGGCTATGCCAAGGTCCCCGCGCTCGCTCGCTCGCTCGCACAGAAGGCATTGTGGGTAGGGAGGGGGCTGCTGGGAGCCCACTGCATGATGGGACACTGCCTCGGCCAAAACGCAACGTGGACAACACCTGCCGCCCAGCCTGTTTCTTCTCTTTTGACAGTTTAGTCACACACACACACACACACACACACACACACACACACACATACACATACACATACACACACACACACACACACACACATACAGACACATGCACACACAAACACAAACACAAACCGCATACACAAACAAAGACACAAACACATACAGACACAAACACATACAGACACACACACACACACACACAATGCGCACAAACATGCGCCAAGGTTGCTTTATCTGACAGCGTACAGATTCATCTCTAAATGTGCATTTAATCAGGATGACACACACACGTACACACACATATGAACACACACACACACACACACACACACACACACACACACACACACACACCACTCATTTCCAGAGGCAGAAACATATCAGCACAACTATAAGCTGTCATGTTAAAGTAATGGTATACATGCAGACACACACACACACACACACACTCACACACACACACACACACACACACACATACGCACACATACACACACACTCACACTCATGCATAATGCCTGTTAGTAATGGTTCTTCATCACCTCTATGAATCAGCAGCAGGATTGTAAGTGTGTGCATGTGGATGTTTTAATATCACACACACACACACACACACATTACATGATGCACACTCACAGCATTCATAAACACACACAATTGCTCAAGAGTCTCAGCAAAACACACTCATGTGAAA
>CM059288.1:3172777-3177777 GCA_030347295.1 Setipinna tenuifilis | reverse complement strand
TGTTATAGATAGGCAGTCAGACTGCTGAACAACCAACAGTACAGTGCACTACAACACACCTGTAATACAAACTACTAACCTACAGTGCAATATAACACACCTGTAATACACACTACATACAGTAGGCAGTCAGACTGCTGAACAACCTGCAGTACAGTGCAATATAACACACCTGTAGTAAAAACTACTAACCTACAGTGCAGTATAACACACCTGTAATACAAACTACATAGGCAGACAGACTGCTGAACAGCCTACAGCACAGTGCAATACAACACACTTGAAATACATACTAGATAGACAGACTGGTAAACAACACACAGTACAGTGCACTATAACACACCTGTAGTAGACACCAGATAGGCAGTGCTAAACAGCACCTGTAGTAGACACCTACAGTAACCTACAGTGCACTATAACACACCTGTAGTAGACACTAGATAGCAACTTACAGTACAGTGCACTATAACACACCTGTAGTAGACACTAGATAGGCAGACAGAGTGCTGAACAGCCTACAGTGCAGTGCAATATAACACACCTGTTGTAGAAACGAATTGCGTAACATGCAAACTTGCACACTGCACCTCTATGCACTCGCACACTTCCTCTGAATGAGGTATAATATATTGAGATAGAATAATATAGTAATATCTCAATCAGAACCACTGTCTACCAGAGCCCTGTCTAACATGTTTAGTGTATGTCACTGCTGTCTTTTTCCACATTGTGTTTAAACAGTAGCGTTCCCCATTGTTCCCGGTGAAATGTTGTTTCATCTCACCATGTACAGTGTAAATGGCCGAAAACAAAAACCTGCTTGACCTAAGGAAGATGTTTGAACATGAGGAGGTGGTGACGAGAGGCATATGCAGGGGGGTGATGAAGCACAAACACTATTTATGCTCCTCTCTGAAACCACTACAACTACAGTATGTTCACTTGCCTTTCTGTGATTGGCTAGTCAAGGTCAAAGGTCAAGGTCAAGGTCAAGGGTCAAGGTCAAGGTGTCTTTAATGTCCCCTGAGGGGTAATATGTTATGCAGCCAGCAGAGAAACACACACACCAACAATACACACAAAATTACAATCACAAATGAAAAATAGACATAGTAGGAACATCGAAACATAAATACTAACAGGCAGGCACTTACAAACACTCAACAAGAAGTATTTAACAGGGCGGCTCCAGCAGGTGAAGATGAGGTGTTGAATGATACATACTGTAGTCTGCCATCATGTCTACAGCAGTAACAGCATGGGGCCTCAGGGCCCTTTTGCATCTCACAAGAAGCGCTGGAATCTGTGAATGAAAAGCTCCAATCTGCCGGACATGAATTATTCAGCGTACAGAAGCTCTGAGTGTGTGTGTGTGTGTGTGGGATACTTCTCTGATATGAGGAAGCAGATGTTGCTGCACCACACAGCTCACAACAAAATGGAGCTGAATTTGGCCCCAGTAACTAACACAGGAGCTTTGTAAGAGAGTAACGCTGGACTCACTGTAGTGTCACTGTAGGCTTGTTATGAATGAATGAATGAAAGAATGAATAAATGAATGAGTCACCTTATTATCATTATTATTATTATTATTATTATTATCATTATTATTATTATTATTAATTTAGTTATTATTGTTCATATTTATAATATAATAATAGCATTATATTTAAACACACCTAATATGTATATATATATATATATATAGGCCCTTATTTGTGTGTGTGTGTGTGTGTGTGTGTGTGTGTATGTGTGAGTACTTAAATCAAAATGAATAATTTACTTGCTTGTTAGATTTGCAACTATCGATTGTTCACCAAATGAAGCGAAAGTGATGTTGGCGCTAAGACACATGGCATTATCAATGGGATCTGCTGAGCATCTGAGAGTGGCAGTGCGGATGGATCCACAATAAGCCAATACATCCCCATGGAGCCGGGAGAGAGACAGAGCGCTCTGGTTCTTTGGGCCAAGCCTGTTTAACATATACACTCATCCCCCTCTATCGCCATAGTTACGTTCCAGCATGCATTTATTAAGAACAAACAATCCCCCATATAGTGGGACTGCAAAAGGCGAACTCCTATATAGCTAACGCTAATAAACGGTATTTGTATAGCACAATTCAAACAAGATGTGGCTCAAAGTGCTTCAACAGTCTGGCAGGAGAAACACAAGACAGCATTTGTTGCAGCTTGGTAGAGAGAGTTCATTTGGGAGCCATTGCCAGTTCCTGCTTGTGTCCATAGGGGCGACAGAGGTGAGGAAAAACGCCCTGTTCTGCATCAGAGCCCTGTACTGTACAGTCCTGTGGAGCGGGAGAGAGACCAGTGTAGCGATGGGTCGGGCCCTGTTTTACATGCACATCAATGGGCTAGCCAGCAGCCTTTGGCCGGCAGCATCACCAGTACACACACACACACACACACACACATAAATACACACACACACACATACATACACACACACACACATAAATACACACACACACACACACACACACACACACACACACACACACACACACACACACATACATACACATACACACACACACACACACATATACATACACACACACACACACACACACACACATAAACATACACATGCACAAACACCCACGCACACACACACAGCCCATACAGCCCATTGATGTGTTTTACATACAGTACACATCAATGGGCTAGCCAGCAGCCTTTGGCAGGCGGCATCATCAGCACCTGCATGGGCCATTACTGCTACAGAGAGGGCGCGTTACGGCTCGATACACACGACCCAATCTGACCCAGTTTGACCCAATCTGACCCAATTCCAGCAGGGGAACTCCACGCTCGATTATTCTCCTTTAAAAGTTCCCCTAGACCTGCACCCTAGCAGCCAGCATGTTGGCTACAAAGTTAAAAAACTTACTTTTGGAGAAAAAAAGGTCCAGGCACCAGGCAAGATTCATTTATTCAATAATTCATTCATCTGCATTTTTCTACACGTTTTTTTTACAAATACGTGTTTTTCCATTATGATTATTATTTACCTATTGTATGTCTGTAGGCTCTCTCTGTAGGGTGCTTTAATGTAGTGACTGATGTGTGTGTACTGGCTGTGTGTGTGTGTGTGTGTGTGTGTGTGTGCCTGAGTGATTGTGTGCATAGCTGTGAGTGCTGTATGCTTGCATGTACATGGAAAACAAAAACTCAGACTAAATCTATATGACCGTGCTAACACTAGCGTTGGTCATAAATATCAATTAAATAATTATATAATTATATTGGTAATTACAATAATCAGTGAAGGAAAATTTAGGTTGTATATTGTAAGGACCACATTCAAGTAAGGAAGCAGACAAACGGAAATAACATACAAATCCAGATGCAGAATCATCCCAAACGTCCATTAAACCTCCTGTCGTGTTCGGGTCAAATCTGACCGTTTTACAACTCGTACTCATAAATATTATGTTTTACATCTGATGACCTCAAGACCTTATGATATCCTCCAAACTGTGTACTTGAAGATATAAAAGTGATTATTACCTATTTCATTCAATTTTGGGTGTTTTGATCAACCTTGTTACACCTGTGGTGTTCCCGGTCAAAAGTGACCGCCATAGGAAATTAATGGGTATCCACAGTACATTCATTCAACATACAGAAAACATGTTCATTTTTGTAGTTCATTTTCAGTGCACAATTGTATTTTCACTGTTATTTCATGTTTACTTCTAGAAATTGATGTTAGACACTACTTTTTTTTACATTACATTACATTACATTACATTGCATTTGGCAGACGCTTTTATCCAAAGCGACTTACAATCAAGGGGGACATAAGCAATAGAGGAGGACACAGAGTAGAGACACAATAGACATATGTACTTCTGCATAGGGATAGAGAGAGAGAGAGTTTAGATTAGTGTTTGTTAGTTATATTAGTTTTGTTAGGGAGGGAAGCAATCTCGGAAGAGAAGGGTTTTTACAAGCTTTTTAAAGATAGGGAGGGATGTTGCTGTTCTTGTTGCAACTGGTAGGTCGTTCCACCATTTGGGGACAACCACAGAGAAGAGCTTAGAGTGACCTCTCTTTGTGAGAAGTGAGGGTACCGATAGACGATTTGTGTGAGCGGAGCGTAGCGCCCTGGACGGGACGTGAGCCTGTAATAAGACATTGAGGTAGGTGTTTAATTCTGGCAGCTACTGGCAGCCAGTGAAGATCTCTAAAGAGTGGGGTAACATGTGTTCTTTTGGAACATTTTGAAACATTGTTCTCAACTAAAGAATGTGTAATAAAAAAATTGGTGGTGAAAAAAAAAATTGTGCTAATTTAAGAGCAGTTAAAACAGACCGGTCAATTTTGACTGGAAGCACTAAAATAGGGAGCTGGAGGCAAAGGGTTAAACGCCCATTACTCCAGTACCGGTATCCATCAGAACATTACTCCAGTACCAGTGCAGGCAGGGCAGAATTAGACTGCTGTTCTCTTCTTAATTATACATTACTGGCATAACCCACAGCCTTGCGGTGCCAGACGTTAGGCAAAATAAAACACAACAACAATATCTCTCCACAAACCTCATCTCCCATCTCAGACTCAGGCCAACTGTTCAGACCCTCCTCAAAGCCTTTGGAGCAATAACACTGGGTCAGGCGTAAAGAGATTGCAGTGTACACACACACACACACACACACACACACACTCAATAACACTGGGTCAGGCGTAAAGAGATTGCAGTGTACACACACACACACACTCAATAACACTGGGCCAGGCGTAAAGAGATTGCAGTGTACACACACACACACACACACTCAATAACACTGGGTCAGGCGTAAAGAGATTTGCTGAAATGTAAAGGCAATTAGTGTGGTATGGGCCAGCCACTGCACTCATAAAGAGGGATGCTAAGACATTTGGCAGCACACACACACACACACACACATAAAGCGGGATGCTAAGCCATTTGGCAGCACACACAGTCAGCATCAGCACATTATCTAACGCACA
>CM059288.1:3147777-3150277 GCA_030347295.1 Setipinna tenuifilis | reverse complement strand
TACACACACACACACACACACACACACACACACACACACACACACACACACACACACATACAAACACAGCTTTCAACAGTCAAGTTAAGTAGAATATTACTAAAGACATGAATAATACACCTGAGCACCTAGTGTGTGTGTGTGTGTGTGTGTGTGTGTGTGTGTGTCTGTGTCTGTGTGTGTGTGTGTGTGTGTGTGCGTGTGTGTGCACACATTTAAGCAATCAAGTCTTAGTCAGTTGGTTTTAACTGTGATGAAGGTTTGATTGCTGAAACACGTCAGACTCTTTTAAAGGTTTATATGACCAAGCCACAGCAATAAAAGGCTTTTTAACTTTCGCGATATTAGAGGTCCTTAGAGTTTGTCTTGGTGTTTTGTGTGAAGTTTCCCCTCCTCAAGAACTACTTCTGGGTCAGGAAGCACTCCTATGCAGCCATACCAGATGTGATGACATACCAGACTCACACCAAGTCAAGTCAAATTTATTTGTATAGCGCATTTCATACACAAAGGCAATTCAATGTGCTTAACAAAAATAAAAGCAAAAGAAATATAAAAGCATAAAAGATAAAAGATAAAATAAGTTTAAAATATGTGTAAGATAAGTAAAAGACATAGAGTCATAGAGCACCAGCCAAGAGTAGTCAGTGCCAGTGAGCCCTCCAGGTTCATTTGAATGGAAGTCCTCACGACTGAAAGTCCTCACGACCTTACGACTTGCAAGCTTACTGCAGGCTATCTTTTAAAAAATCTTTTTTTACTTTAGTGAATGGTGCTGCTTACATAGAAACTATAACGACATCATTGGGATCACTTCCTGAGTGAACTATAAAATCAGTGTCAGCCAATCAGAATTCATAAGAATATACAGAACGTCATTTTCTAGTGGTTCTTTACATCATGACCAGAATGTTGCCGTTAAGATGGCGTTCTTCAGTGTGGACCAATGACTGCATATACAGTCTATGGTGTGGACGGCCATATTGCTTCTAGTCATAGACATCTACAGACTCAACACATCTTTATATGTCTATGGTTGTGGTTATAGTTGTCGTTATCGTTATAGTTCTTGGTGACCTTAAATTGACCTTTAGAATGTTCATGGTTCCATGGAATGTTCCCAACATTCCAACATTCCAACAATCCTATTGGTGAAACAGTACCTGTTTAATTGTTAGCATAACTCACATAGCATTGCTCCCAATGAAGACTGTGTTCTGTGAAGAAGAAGACCTTCAAACTAATATTAATTTACTAGAACAAACACGCCAGTTTTATCTGTTGTGTTGATGTAATAGCCCATATTTGTTTCTCCATGATGCAAGGGAGAGCAGTTTAGTGATGCTTTGCCTTCCGCAATCCCTTCTGCCTTTCGGCGTATGCTGCAATCAGCTCAGCATGACGTTGTCCTCTCTCTCACACACACACACACACACACACACACACACAGACATACACACACATACACACACACACATACACACTCTCATACACACACTGCTTTCGGGTATGAGCTGCAGTGGTTCAGTGTGTGTGTGTGTGTGTGTGTGTGTGTGTGTGTGTGTGTGTGTGTGTGTGTAGTCTGCAGGCCTCTCCCTCCCTTCTAATCAGCGGCACACAGCAGGAGGCGTCAGATTTGCAGCTCCTCTCCTCTCCCACACACACACACACAAACACACACACACTCCCAAGAGCACTGGGAGGTGCTGAGCTGTCAATCAAACCCCAAAACACAACCACCCGCCCCCATTCCCATGCTCTCTCTCTCTCTTTTCTCTCTCTCTTTCTGTCTCTCTCTCTCTCTTTCTCTCTCTCTTACTCTCTATCTCTCTCTGTGTCTCTCTTCCTCTCTCTATCTCTCTCTCTCTCTCTCTCTCACACACACACACACACACATGCACACATACACACATACACACACACACACATGCACGCACGCATGCACACACACACACATGCACAATTCCTCAGTAATCTTAAATCCGCAGATTACTGATGATCTGAGTAAGGGAAAGAGGGTCGGATATTTTTGCAGCCATCAAATACAGACAGAGCAAAAGAAAGAGAGACTAAAAGTGTGTGTGTGTGTGTGTGTGTGTGTGTGTGCACATTTGTGTGTGTGTGTGTGTGTGTGTGTGTGTGTGTGGCATATATCTGTGTGTGGGTGTGTGTGTGTGAGAGAGTGAGAGTGAGAGTTAAAGAGGGAGAAAATGAGACAGAGAGAGAGTTGCGTGCATTTGCTGGTTTTGTCTTTTTTGGGGGGAGTGTTGTGTTGAGGGAATGTCTACCTTGCCTAGCAAACTTCCCAGCCTGTATTTATGCCCACAGAACACAGATGTGGATTTATGCTGCTTGCCTAATTTGTTAGCATTATGTCCTCTTTTTATGATCGCAACAAAGACGTGCTGCTCTGTGTGTGTGTGTGTGTGTGTGTGGGATTGAATTAATTTGGCACAGAACAGATTGTGAGCTCTCCTTGAGATCGCGGCATCACCATCAC
>CM059288.1:3117777-3120277 GCA_030347295.1 Setipinna tenuifilis | reverse complement strand
CACACACACACATACACACACACACACACACATACACACACACACACACACACACACACACACACACACACACACACACACACCATTCCTTTCAGCTGGTGTGCTTAAGGCAGCTGAAAGCCTGGGCACTGCAAAAATTAGCATGTATTAAGGGGGTATTTGCAAGCATTTGCAATTTCTTGTCATACTTACTTTTTAGATGCAATGTCTTCACAGCTGCAGTGAACAAGCTCCCAGAACATTCTAGAATGTTCGCAGTAAGCAGCCTCTGATGTTCTGAGAGGGTTCCAGAATGTTCACAAAGAGCAGCCACCTTAGAGGCTCCCAGAATACAGCAGATTGTTCAACAGTGAACAACCTGTGATTCTGGCCCGGAATATTTTGCCTTGTCCACAGTAAAAAACTCTGCGGTGCATTTGGCTCCCCTATATACTGTAGGTCCTCCTCTAGACTGTTTGTATCAGCTGTAATTTTGAGGGGAGCGCTTGGGTAGAATAATTACTCCCTAAAGCATTTATTTATGCATGTGTTAACCCTTAGTTAACACTTTGTTCATAACTCGTTAGCTATTATTTTAGCTGTTAGATTATGTTATTTCTCATCAGTAAAACAAGTGTAAACACATCTACAATTGTTAAAGCTGATACACAGGAAGGACGATACACAGACAGACAGAGAGCAGGCATAGAGATGGATAGCAGACAGCATAAAGACCCACAGACGGATATGCAAACAGACAGCCAACAGAAAAACAGACAGATACAAGTAGATATGTTTATAAATAATTTACTGCTGAGAAATAATGTAAGAATAATAGCTAGCAAATGATGAACAAAGTGTTTTAAGTAAGGGTTAACAAATGCATAAATAAATGCTTTATAGAGAATAATCATTATAGAGTGCTACCTCATTTTGTTTTTGGCAAGGTGGAATGAACACAATTTACTTACACAGGCCTGCTGATATACAGACACTTAAATATATATCTGGTGACCCCCGATCTCACACACACACACACACACACACATGCACACACACACACACACACACACACACACAGGCATGCTGATATACAGACGTTTAACTATATACGTCCCCTGATCTTACACACCACACACACACACACACACACACACACACATACACATGCACACACACACACACACACACACACACACACAACCTTTGACTCATATCTTTCCCATAACACGTATGTACACAAATGCTTGGTAATTGTTGGTGTAAATGTGATTAGGGGTGTGTGTGTATGTGTGTGTGTGTGTGTGTGTGTGTGTGTGTGTGTGTGTGTGTGTGTGTGTGTGTGTGTGTGTGAAAGATTGAGAGAGATGGTTTGTGTGACACAGAGAGAATGTGTGTCTGTGTCCGTGTGTGTGTCTGTGTGTGCATGCATGGCAATGTGGCAACTGTTGCAACTGTTTTCACTGTGTTCTTTCCTGTCTTGCTGTGCGAGTGTGTGTGTGTGTGTGTGTGAGTGTGTGTGTCTGTGTGCTTGTGTATGTGTGCGTGTCTGTGTGTGTGTGCGTGTGCATGTGCGTGTGTGTGTGTGTGTGTGTGTGCATGTGTATGTGTGCGTGGGTGCGTGAGTGTGTGTGTGTGTGCATGTGTATGTGTGCGTGTGCGCGTGTGTCTGCGTGTGAGTGTGTGTGTGTGTGTGTGTGTGTGTGTGTGTGTGTGCATGACCATGTGGCTCTGGCACTGTTTTCACTGTGCTCCTCCTTGTCTTACTGTGCAAGTGTGATTAATGAGGCTAGCCCCTGTGTATCGTGTGTGTGTGTGTGTGTGTGTGTGTGTGTGTGTGTGTGTGTGTGTGTGTGCGTTGCCATTTTCCTTCAGTGCTGTGTTATCTAAGAAAAAGGGCACTGATTGTTAAAGTTAATTTGCAGATATGCACACACAGACCTCACAGACATGCACACACAGATAGAAACCTTCACACACACACACACACACACACACACACACACACACACACACATACATACATATAAACAGAAGGTCTGCATATCTAAAGCCTCTTTATCTGATTAATGACCACAGTGCCTTAAAGGTCCACAAGTACACACACACACACACTACACACACACACATCATTAGTTTCCAGAAAGGCATGTAACTACAGCCGAGATTAGCATCGCTGCAGAGGGCTAATAGCATGTAGCCACAGCTAAGATTGGAATCTCTGTTAAGGGCTAGCACCACTTTAGCAGGCTAATATTACAGCCACAGCTGAGATTAGCATCCTTGCTAAAGGCCAATAGCATGTAGCCACAGCTGAGATTAGCACCACTTTAGCAGGCTAATATTACAGCCACAGCTGAGATTAGCATCCTTGCTAAAGGCCAATAGCATGTAGCCACAGCTGAGATTAGCACCACTTTAGAAGGCTAATAATACAGCCACAGCTGAGTGCAGCATCCCTGTTAAATGCTAATATTATAGTCACCCCTGAGATTAGCGTTTCTGTTAAGGGCTAATAGCA
>CM059288.1:3102777-3110277 GCA_030347295.1 Setipinna tenuifilis | reverse complement strand
GAGGGATGGTGCTACTCCCCCCCCCCCCCCCCACACACACACCTTCACAAGCTTGTCGTAGGTCGAGAGGGATGGTGCTACTCCCCCCCCCCCCCCCCCCACACACACACCTTCACAAGCTTGTCGTAGGTCGAGAGGGATGGTGCTACTCCCCCCCCCCCCCCCCCCACACACACACACCTTCACAAGCTTGTCATAGGTCGAGAGGGATGACCCTACTGTCATAGCAGCTGCTAGCTCGCTGCACCACTGAGGGACAACAACAGAGCAGTGTAGACTGAGACTCGCCGAGTGTGAGGAGAGGGCACGGCCAGGTGTGTGTGTGTGTGTGTATGTGTGTGTGTGTGTGTGTGTGTATGTGTGTATGTGTGTGTGTGTGTGTGTGTGTGTGTGTGTGTGTATGTGTGTGTGTGTGTGTGTGTGTGTGTATGTGTGTATGTGTGTGTGTGTGTGTGTGTGTGTGTATGTGTGTGTGTGTGTGTGTGTGTGTGTGTATGTGTGTGTGTGTGGGTGTGTATGTGTGAGGAGAGGGCAAGGCCAGACGGTGCGTATTTGAGGATCGCAACGCAAGGTCAGCGTTAGGAGGTGCAGGTGGGGCAGCAGGTGAGAGGAGGTGAGGGGGGGGGGGTGAGAGGAGGTGAGGGGAGATGAGGGAAGGTGAGGGGAGGGGAGGTGAGCCAGCAGGAAGTGAGGTGAGGAGAGGTGAGAGGAGGTGAGGGGAGGTGAGGGGAGGTGAGGGGAGGGGAGGTGTAAGGAGGTGAGTGGAGATGAGGAGAGGGGAGATGAGGAGAGGGGAGTGGAGGTGAGGGGAGGTAAGGGGAGATGTGGGGAGGTGAGATGAGGGGAGGGAAGGTGAGAGAAGGTGAGGGGAGACGTAATGGACCTTGAGATATTATGGTTTGGAAACTAGTTTATCTGAGCCAGAGAACGCCACGCCACTGCTGACAAGCTGACCAGAAATCCACCTTCACCTTGAGCTCACCTTCTTCTCGTTTCATTCGCTACCCCAAGATTCACACTAAGGTGCAACATACTGTAGGGTGATATTACCGAATGATTACCGAAACCGATTACCGAAAACAAACCAGGACAAAAACCAGGACCGGCTATCCGTTATTACCTACGTTATCTTGTTTCAGGATACATGCATAACACAAATGAAATGAAAAAAAAAAGAATAGCAGGACATTTTCATCACTTTATAAAAAACATCCAGGACGTGGCCAGGAAATGACAACAGGAAAAAAAGTGGTTTTGTCACCCTAGTACAACATGAAATGTGAAATATATGTGGTGTTTTAACATAGTTTTATGTCTGTGGAAGATGTGGTATTTTAACATAGTTTTAGGTCTGTGGAAGATGTGGTATTTTAACATAGTTTTAGGTATGTGGAAGATGTGGTATTTTAACATAGTTTTAGGTCTGTGGAAGATGTGGTATTTTAACATGGTTTTAGGTCTGTGGAAGATGTGCTGTTTTAACATAGTTTTAGGTCTGTGGAAGATGTGGTGTTTAATGTAGTTTTAGATCTGTGGAAGATGTGGTGTTTTAATGTAGTTTTAGGTCTGTGATACTTGTATGCATGCCCAGGCAACCAGAGGTATTGTAGAGAGCAATACATCAAAGAAAGTTTTATACGTATGTGTAAACAAGACCACACAGAACAACTCAAACTACAACAAAAGTTACGCCAAATTACACAAAAGTAAAAAAAACAAAAAAAAAAAACAAAAAAAAGCACACAGATCAACACAGCTACAACAAAAGTTACGCCAAATTGCACAAAAGTTGTAAAAAGAAAAGAAAAAAACTCAGTGAGTGTAATGCGT
This sequence comes from Setipinna tenuifilis, assembly GCA_030347295.1. Lineage (NCBI taxonomy): Eukaryota > Metazoa > Chordata > Actinopteri > Clupeiformes > Engraulidae > Setipinna > Setipinna tenuifilis. The sequence continues at coordinate 3,108,447 of CM059288.1, read as the reverse complement.
TATGTTACGGCTGTAATAAGTTAAAGACCTCCGGCAGAAGGAGAAATTGAAATTCTCTAAATCAGCGCGAGACTAACGCTTTTAAACATCATGCTGCTGCTGCCTCAGTCTGCTGTCACAGAGCTGTGATGGAGCCCCAGTAATTATAGCCCACACACACACACACACACACATACACACACACACACACACACACACACATACACACACACACACAGGCACACACACATACAGGCACACACACACACACACACAGGCACACACACACACACAGGCACTTACACACACTCACACACACACATACAGACACACACACACACACACACACACATACACACACACACACAGGCACACACACACACACACACACACATACACACACACACACACACACACACACACACACTGCCATTCACACTCCATGCGTCTGGCTGGCTAATTACTTAACCAGCACCTGCGGAGCTCACGTTGATAATTGGCAATCATCCAATTATTGGCGGGTTGCAATGTGCGATGGGCCCGGTGGTGTCCATGCCCGCCCCTCGGAAAGTTAAGTGTGTTTACGTAGGAGACAGAGTGTGTGGTGTGTGTGTGTGTGTATGTGTGTGTGTGTTTACGTAGGAGGGGGATAATTATTTGAATGGCGTTGACACTGGGATGGGGAGGGGGAGCCTCTGCGGAACAGAAACATGCAGACATCACTGCTGTCAACAGCATCACAAGCAGATTCAATTCTAAGGGCTAAGTAGTGTATGTATGTGTAGACGTTCAATATGTGTGTGTGTGTGTATGTGTGTGTGTGTGTGTGTGTGTGTGTGAGAGAGAGAGAGAGAGAGAGAGTGAGTGAGTGAGTGAGTGTGTGTGTGTATGCGTGTATGTGTGTGTGTGTGTGTGTGTGTGTGTGTGTGTGTTTAGACGTTTAGGGAGTTTGGTTAAGTACAGCTGTCTGTGAAGTTCTGACAGCAGCACAGGGTGAATACATCAGAGAGTGAGAGAGAGAGAGAGAGAGAGTGTGTGGGGTGTGTGTGCGTGTGTGTGTGTGTGTGTGTGTGTGTGTGTGTGTGTGTGTGTGTGTGTGTGCTCTGACAGCAGCACAGGGAGAATACATCAGCAACACCTAAAGCAGGATAGACAACATGGACAAGAAGACCAAATACAGACAATGTACAATAAAATACTTTTATTGACCTCATTTATACACTTTATACATGCTCATCAATGCACTCATGACCTCACAGCTTCAGGCCTTACAATATATATATTTTTAAAGCTACTTTTACTTTTAAAACATCGCTGTTAATACAGTTATTGTCATTTCTAGGAGGTAATAAGGGAGTGTGTGTGTGTGTGTGTGTGTGTGTGTGTGTGTGTGTGTGTGTGTGTGTGAGGAGGTAATAAGATTAGAGCAGCCAAGAGGTGAGCAGTTCTATGGAAATTATGGCAAGGTGGAGGCCAAGAACACAGGCATGCTGATCTCCAGACGTTTAACTATATATTTGGTGACCCGCCCCCTCTAACACCACACACACACACACATATATACACACATAAACACATACACACACACACACACACACACATATATATATATATATACACATAAACACATACACACACACACACACACACACTCAGTGTGTGTGTGTGTGTGTGTTTGTGTGTGTGTGTGTGAGTGTGTGTGTGTCTGTGTGTGTGTGTGTGTGTGTGTGTGTGTGTGTGTGTGTGTGTGTGTTTGTGCGTATGTGTGTGTGTGTGTGTGTGTGTGTGTGTTTGTGCGCATGTTGTGTGCGCAGTTGTGTGCTGTAGCTATACAATGCACACGCAATAGAGTGATCAAGGCCTCTACTCACACACACACACACACACACACACACACAGACTCACACACACACATACATACACACACACACATCCACACACTACAACTCCACTCACAGACACACACACACACACCCCAGCTTCTACTCCCAGAGTGTACACAGAACGATGCCATAGAAGAACCTTTTTCATTGCTTCAAAGAACCGTCAAGGCAACAGTTCTTCAAAGAACCATTTGACACCATTGCTGAAGTGAAGAACCCTTTCACATAATGTAACGGTTCAACACAAGAGTTTTTCACTCTCCATGGAACCATCCAGAGATTTAAAGAAGCGTTTAGTGTAAGAGAGCAGGTAAGGGTCTGTGAGGCTTGTCTGTGAGGCTGACAGCATAGCCGTGCGTGGCCCGGGGTTTGGCTGGGGGTTCCCTTGAGGCTAAGGCTTTGAGCCTTCAGGTTTAGAGTGTGTGTGTCTCTCTGAGGCTGATTGCAGTTGCTCTCAGAGGCCTACTGTACGCAGGAGCCTGTGTAGGGGAGGATCCTTAATAGCCTTCACCTACAGAACCCTGTTGTTATGTCCTCCTGCCCCTAGGTGGCACTGTCACATTCTGCCCTACCATTGCTGAATTAATTGTCTTTCAGGTGCCTTGAATGGACCCTCCTATAAATGTCAGGGTGGCAGCCCGACATATATCTGTCTCTCTCCTGGGTGGTTGCATCCTGGCTACGTCTGCACCTGTTTTTTCCCCCTTTGGACTTTTTTATTCCCCATGTTTGCCGTGGTTAATCCCTCTACCGTTTTGTCTTACGTTTCCTGATGATTTTGTAAATAAAATACCCCTAGACCTTACGAGCCCAGTGATCTAGTTTGTAACACCTGTGGAGGGGAGGATCTATAATAGCCCACACCTGCAGGACACAGTGGAGGGTGCTTCCTACCCTAAACCCGGAGGTCAACAGATTGCAATCTCTCACAGGCCTGTAAGAGGGAAAGGAGGGAAGGAAGTAAGGAGGGAGGGAAGGATCCTTCATAGCCTAAACCTGCAGGACCCTGTAGAAGGACGGGTGCTTCATAGCCTAAACCTGGAGGTCAGCAGATTGCCATCTCTCATCTCTCTTAGAGGGAAGGGAGGGAGGAAGGATCCTTCATAGCCTAAACCTACAGGACCCTGTAGAAGGAAGAGTGCTTTATAGCCTAAACCTGGACGTCCCTAGATTGCAACCTCTCATAGGCCTTTAAGAGGGAAAGGAGAGAAGGAGCCTTCATAGCCTAATCCTGGAGGTTCACAGATTGCAATTGATGGGGGGGATCAAACAGACACACACACACACAGACACACAGACACACACACACACACACACACACACACAGGCCTTTAAGGCAGACTGTAAAAGGAAGGGTGCTTCATAGCCTAAACCTGGAGGTCTGCAGATTGCAGTCTCTCATAGGTCTCTAAGAGGGAAGGGAAAGAGAGAAGGAAGAAGGGAAGAAGGGAAAGACCCTATCCTGGATTAAACCTGGACGTCCCCAGATTGCAATCTCTCAGAGGCCTCTAAAAGCAGCCTGTAAAAGGAAGGATAGGATCCTTCATAGCCTAAACCTTCAGGGCTCTGTAGAGGGAAGGGTGCTTTATAGCCTAAACCTGGAGGTCAGCAGATTGCCATCTCTCACAGGCCTTTAAAAGGGAAAGGGAGAGATGGAGGGAAAGAAGGGAGGGAGAAAGGGAGAGAGGGAGGGAAGGGAGGAGGGAGAGAGGGAGAGAGGGAGAGAGGGAAGGAGGGAAGGAAGAAGGGGAGAGAGGGAGGGAGGGAGAGAGGGAAGGAAGAAGGGGAGAGAGGGAGGGAGGGAGGGAAGGAAGGAGGGAGAGAGGGAGAGAGAGAGGGAAGGAGGGAAGGAAGAAGGGGAAGGAGGGAAGGGAGGAGGGATGGAGCCTGTCCTGGATTAGGCCTGGAGGTCAGTGGCTCCACTAAGGAGAGGAGGGGAATGAAACATGAGAGAGGGAAGATGGGACGATAGCCCCTCACCCTCAAACACACACACACACACACACACACACACACACACACACTCGCACCCTCTAAATCCCCCAGGGGACAAACCACTGCCTCGCTCAGCCCTCTTACGGTCCTGCCCAGTGTGCCTGTGTGTGAGTGTTTTTGTTTGTGTGTATATGTGTGTGTGTGTGTGTGTGTCTGTGTGTGTTGCTGTCTGTGTTTTTATGTATGTGTGTGTGTGTTTCTGTGTGTGTGTGTGTGTGTGTGTGTGTGTGTGTGTGTGTGTGCATCTGTGTGTATTTGTATGTGTATTTCTTTGTGTGTGTGTGTGTGTGTGTGTGTTTATATGTGTGCGTTTGTGTGTGTGTGTGTGTTTGTATGTGTGCGTTTGTGTGTGTGCGTGTGTGTTTGTGTGTGGATGTGTGTGTGTGTGTGTGCTGGTATGGTGATGGGAGTGTAACAAAGGCATCCTCCAGGAAAGACTAGCGGTATGGAGGTAAGAAAAGACAAGACGAGAGGATCAAACACACACACACACACACACACACACACACACACAAGATGGGGGGATCAAACACACACACAGACACAGACACACACACACACACACACACACTAAGATGAGGGGATCAAACACACACACACACACACACACACACACACACACACAGACACATACACACACACACACACACACAGAGACACACACACACACACACACAAGATGAGGGATCAAACACACACACACACGTACCCAGTAAAATGCTGCCCAGGCTGAGAGGAGCTTCCAGACGGCGCTTCCAGTAAACGCTCCTAAAAGTGGGCCATGAGATATTACACACACACACACACACACACACACACACACACACACACACACACCCCACGGGAACACTAACGGCCCTGCCAGCACAATGAGTCTTTGCAAATTAGCAGCAAACTAGTGGAAAACACCCTCAGAAAAATATCCAGTCAGTTCATGGCTCACACACACACACACACACACACACACACACACACACACACACACACACACGCACGCATACAGCCACACACGCACACACACAGACAGACCAGTCCTGGGCTGCAGTCTTGCTTTAGATCTGTTGTGGCATATACAGACAGACAGACACACACACACACACACACACACACACAAACACACACACACACACACACACACACACACACACACACACACACACACACACACACACACACACACACACACAATGCCTTAACCAGTCCTGGGCTGCAGTCTTGCTTTAGCACCATCATGGCTCATACAAACACACACACACACACACACACACACACACACACACACACACACACACACACAAACACACACACACACACACACACACACATACACCCAGCCATTCCACTCGACCTTTACAGGAAATATTACTCACCACAAAAACCAATTACCATGAAGGGAAGGCCAAAGCTGATTGGTTGAGCCAGGGGGCGTGTTTGGAAATGAGCCAATCAGTCAAAACATAGCCACATGCCTCAGTATTTAAAAATCTATTTGTCTACGACCTGAAGCAGCTTCAAGGTTTCCCTGGTCCCAGACCACATGTAGTTATATTACTTACTATGACATCACTTATAAGACCACTTTATTGCATATACGTGTGATAACATACTGTTGCCACCATATTATATATGCTTGTAGTGCTACACTATTGTATAGGCTTATAATATGTGATTGACTATGCGTATAACTCACACAGGTAACTCTAGTTGTAAAGGCTTATAACAGCATTATAATGCTTTACAAGTGCAGTTATGAGTACGTATACATAGTTATACTTATGTCAACCATTATTAAGCTTTATTAATGCGTTATAAC
>CM059288.1:3052777-3057777 GCA_030347295.1 Setipinna tenuifilis | reverse complement strand
CATATGAGGAGTCAGGGACCGGCGGGGGGGCGGGGGGCAAACACAACAAAACAGACGGCGGCGGCAGGGGGGGGGGGGGGGGCAGAGCAGGGGGGTGGGGGGGTTTTTTGTACTCTGCAAAAGCCCTCCGCTGACGCTGGCTCTGTGCTGGCTGTGTGCTGGCTGTGTGCTGGCTGTGTGCTGGCTCTGCTGAGTGAAGCGGACGTGCTTGAGTGAAGGAGACTTGTCATGCCCACACCCCTCCGCTCAGTAACACATAAGTATTCAGGGAAAGATTGCGCGGCGGCAGAAATAATATTTCTCTCTGCAAACAGCATGATCGATGGCAGCCTGCACTGCACTGTGGCGCGCCGGCACGCACAACGCAAATAAAATGCTCTTCCACCTGCAGTGTCTTCTCTTTCTCTCCTCTTTTTCTTCCTCTTTTTCTCCTTTCTCTGTCGACACCCCCTCTCTTCTCTCTCTACCTCAATTTCTCTCTCTCTGTCTCTGTCTGTCTCTCACCCTCTTTTATTTAGGAGACATTTTTGTCTCTTCTCTTGTTCATCTTTTTTTTCTCTTTTCTTTTCTTTTCTTTTTTCTCTTCTCCTCTTTCCTACTCCCATCGCTTCTCTCTACTTCTCATGTCTCATTTTCTGCATTCTTGTCATCCGTCGTCTACCCACTCTTCTCTTCTCTCTCTCTCTCTTCTTTTTGCCTCTTTTCCCTTCTCTTATCTCTTCTACTCTCTTTTTTCCACTTCTCTCCTCCTTTCCTTACCTTACCTCTCCTTTCTTCTCCTCTCCTCTTCTCTCCTCTTATCCTCTCCTACCCTCTCCTCTCATCTGCCCTCCCCTCCTCTCCTCTCCTCTCCTCCCCTCCTTTCCTCTGCTCCTCTCCTCTGCTCTCCCTTCTTTTCCTCTCCTCTCTGTTTGTTCAGCCCAAGACACATGTCAGAATAAATCTCATTTACAGAGCATCGGAGGCCGCAAATCCTGTGTGTGTGTGTGTGTGTGTGTGTGTGTGTGTGTGTGTGTGTGTGTGTGTGTGTGTGTGTGTGTGTGTGAGAGAGAGAGAGAGAGAGAGAAAAACAACAAGGTGACTCAAGTAAACACAACACAAATGCAAAAATAAGTGAATTGCATTTCTATTTTTTGCATTTTCCCCTCTGTGTATCTGTGTCCTCTCTCTATCCTTTCATTCTCTCTCTCTCTGTCTTTCTCTCTGTCTCTCTGTCTCTCTCTCTTTCTCTATCCTCTCGGTCTCTCTCTGTCTGCCTCTCTCTCTCTATCCTTTCTCTCTCTTTATATTTTCTCTTTATCCCCCTTTCTCTCTCTCTCTCTGTGTTTCTCTCCGTCTCTCTCTTTGCACCCCTTTGTCTGTCTATACCCCTCTCACCTCTTTTTATCTCTCTTCTCGCCTTACTGTAATGCCCTCTACCTATCTCTCTCTCTCTCTATCTCTCTCTCTATCTCTCTATCCCCTTCCTGTATCTCTCTTTACCTTTTGTCCCTCTCTCAATCTCTATTTGTTTATTTTATCTTGTTCTCTGTCTCTACACCCTCTCCATTTCTCTCTCGCTCTCTGTCTCTCTCTGTCTGTCTCTCTCTCTCTCTCTCTCTCTCTCTCTCTCTCTCTGTCTCTCTCTCTCTCTCTCTCTCTCTCTCCCTCCCTCTCCCTCTCTCTCTCTCTCTCTGAGGAGGCGTGTGTGTTGGCTGGCTGTGGTGTGAGGTGCAGAGCTGGAGGTGTGTGTAAGTGAGGGAGAGAAGCACTGCATTATTTAAAAAACAACACACCTTTTGGACCACTGCAAAGGTGAATGTCAGTGATGAGGACAGGTGTTTGTGTGTGTGTGTGTGTACATATGTATGTGTGTGTGTGTGTTTGTGCATGTATGTACCTGTGTGTGTGTGTGTTTGTATGTGTGTGTGTGTATGTGTGTGTGTGTGTGTGTGTCTGTGTGTGTGTGTGTATGTGTGTGTTACTAAGAATGACTAAGAATGGCAGATTGTTGCTGTGAGAGGTGTGTGTGAGGGAGTGTGAGAGGGCTGTGTGTGTGTGTGTGTGTGTGTGTGAGGGAGTGTGAGAGGGCTGTGTGTGTGTGTGTGTGTGAGGGTGTAAGAGGGCTGTGTGCTATGACACATCTATCTCCATCTGCCTTCGTCTCATGCTGCCAGTCGTCTGTGACTCTCACACTCACACACACACACACACACACACACACACAATACACACACACACCACACACACACACACACACACGCACACACACACACACACACACCACACACACACATACCACACACACACACACCACACACACACACACACACACACACACACACACACACGTACTGTGAGGTGTAATGTGAAGGTGTCGAATGTCGGTCTTCTGTGATCTTTCCCATATGATCAGCTAGTCTGGCTGTGACTAGGAAGAGTCTAAAGACTACAGAACACAGAAGAAAGCAAACACACACACACACACACACATTCACACACACAAACACACACACACACATTCACACACACAGACTGGCACATATAAATATTCATGCACACCCACACCCACACAGAGGGTACACAAACACACACACACACACACACACACACACACTCACACAAATGCAAGTGTGTGTATTGAGTGACGCTTGGAAACAACCAACAGTGGCAATAATTATATGGTTTCACATGTGTGTGACCTTGTTTACAAACACACTGTCAGTTCACTCCAAACTTCCATCTGTTATTTACACACACACACACACACACACACACACACACACACACGTCACAGTACCTGCCAGCTGACAGTGATGTGCCAGCTCGTCTGTCAGTGTGTGTGTGTGTGTGACAGGCTGGCATGTAAGTGATCCTAAACTGAAATGCCAACCTGTTGGCAAGATTGTGTGTGTGTGAGTGAGTGTGTTGTGTGTGTGTGTGTGTGTGTGTGTATGTTGGGGGTGTAAGTTTTTGTAAGTGTGTCTTTGTATGTGTGTGTGGTCAGTGTTTGGTGAATGTTTGGGGAGTGTTCGGTGAGTGTTATAAGAGTGTTTGGAGAGTGTTTGGAGAGTGTTTAGTGAGTGTTTGTGCTGCTACGCTACGTGTAAGGTGATGTGTTTGATTGGGCATCCATCTCTCCACTCTTTCATCCCTCCATCCATCTCCACCCCTCCATCTGCCTGTCCCTCCATCCTCTATCATTCCTCCATCACCCCATCCCTCCATCCCTCTCTCCCTCCACTCCATCTGTCCATCCCTCTCTCCCTTTACTCCACCCCTCCATCCCTCTCTCCCTCCACTCTATCCCTCCATCCCTCTCTCCCTCCATCTGTATCCTCCATCCTTTTATCCCTTCACTCCATTCCTCTCCTCCACCCTTGTCATCCATCACTCTGTCCTTACACTCCATCCCTCCATCCCTCTGTCCCTCCACTCCACCCCTCTACCTCTCCATCCCTGTATCCTCTATCCTTCTATCCCTTCACTCCAACCCTCTCCTCCATCCCTGCCCCCCCACTCTATCCCTCCATCCCTCTGTCCCTCCACTCCACCCCTCTACCCCTCCATCCCTCTATTCCTTCATCTTTCTACCCTTCCATCCCTCTATCCCTCCACTTTATCCCTCTCCTCCATCCATGTTCCCCCACTCTATCTCTCCTCCACTCCACCCCTCTACCCCTCCATCCCTCTATCCCTCCATCCCTCTGTCCCTCCACTCCATCCCTCTACCCCTCCACCCCTCCATCCCTCTATCCCTCCATCCTTGCTCCACCCCAGCTATGATCCTCCTCTAGCCTTGTCTTCTCCCACATACTGTAGCATAGCTATCAAAGAGCTACATCAGCTCCCAATGTCCCAATGTTCCAGCCACACAATGTTCCAATGAGAGAGAGAGAGAGAGAGAGAGAGAGAGAGAGAGAGAGAGAGAGAGAGAGAGAATGAGAGAGAGAGAATGAGAGAGACAGAGACAGAGAGAGAGAGAGACAGAGAGCGAGAGAGAGAGACAGAGAGAGAGAGAGAGAATGAGAGAGAGAGAGACAGAGAACGAGACAGAGAGACAGAGAGAGAGAGAGAGAATGAGAGAGACAGGGACAGAGAGAGAGAGAGACAGAGAGAGAGAGAGAGAGAGAATGAGAGAGACAGAGACAGAGACAGAGAGAGAGAGAGAGACAGAGAGCGAGAGAGAGACAGAGAGAGAGAGAGAGAGAGAGAGAGAGAATGAGAGAGACAGAGACAGAGAGAGAGAGAGACAGAGAGCGAGAGAGAGAGACAGAGAGAGAGAGAGAGAATGAGAGACACACAGAGACAGAAGAGACAGACAAAGAGAAAGAGAGAGAGACAGTGAAAGACTGCAGAGCGAGAGTGAGACAAAGAAAGAGACAGAGGGAGCAAGAACGATACAGAGACAGAGAGGGAGACATAAAAAGATGGAGAGAGAGAGATAGACATAAAAAGATGGAGAGAGAGAGAGATAAAAAGATGGAGAGAGAGAGAGAGAGAGAGATAAAAAGATGGAGAGAGAGAGATAAAAAGATGGAGAGGGAGATAGTGTTTTTCTCTGGGGAGTGAAGCAATGCTGACTGTAAGAGTTTATCAACACACCCATCCTCACAGGGAGCAAAGGGTAGGGGTGTGTGTGTGTGTGTGTGTGTGTGTATGTGTGTGTGTGTGTGTGATGGTTAGGGTTTATAGACAATGGCATTACCAAACGGAGTCTGTATGTGTGTGTGTGTGTGTGTGTGTGTGTGTGTGTGTGTGTGTGTGTGTGTGTGTGTGTGTGTGTGTGTGTGTGTGAACGTTTGTGACGGCTCTACAGATGATAGCATTAGCATTTCTGGTGGCACATTTCTGGCAGTAGTGCCTGCCACCTCTGCTAGTCACACACACACACACACACACACACACACACACATACACACACACACACACACAGAGTACTGCCTGCCACCTCTCCAACAACGACCTCTCCACTGCTGTAAGGTGTCATGCTCTGGTACACAAACACAAACACACACACA
>CM059288.1:3022777-3030277 GCA_030347295.1 Setipinna tenuifilis | reverse complement strand
GTGTGCATGCGCATGTGGCTGTGTGTGTGTGTGTGTGTGTGTGTGTGTGTGTGAGTGTGTGTGTGCGTGTGTGTGTGTGTGTGTGTGTGTGTTGGCCTGTGGCTGCGTATGAGTGTAGGAGCCCTGCATGTTTATAGCAGTTGGCCAAAGACCACTGGCTCTCTTTAAGGTTTTTTTTATTTTTTATATTTTATGTTTTATATCGCTGTGCTTCCTGGCCCCACCTCCTCTCCACCTCCTCCTCTCCACCTCCTCCCCACCTCCTCTCCACCTCCTCCTCTCCCGACCTCCTCCCGACCTTCTCCCCTTTACAGGCTTTTAATTCAGGCTTTACATGTTTTTTTTGCTTCATATTTTATTCGTCAAATTTGTATTCTCGTTTAGTCGAGATGTTTTTTGGCCAGTGTTACACAGACGTTACACTGCACACTCAAAGCAAGTACAGGAGAAGAGGGAGGGAAGATGGAGGGAGAGTGAGAGGGAGGGGAGGGGGGACACAGTGAGAGTGAGAGTGAGAGAGAGAGTGAGAGTGAGAGTGAGAGTGAGGGAGAGGGAGAGGGAGAGGGAGAGGGAGAGTGAGAGGGAGGGGAGGGACACAGTGAGAGTGAGAGGGAGAGTGAGAGGGAGAGAGGGAGAGTGACAGTGAGAGAGAGAGAGAGAGAGGGAGAGGAAGAGGGAGAGGGAGAGGGAGAGTGAGAGTGAGAGTGAGAGGAAGAGGAAGAGGGAGAGGAAGAGGGAGATGGGGGGGCCACAGTGAGACTGAGAGTGAGAGGGAGAGGGAGAGTGAGAGTGAGAAGGAGAGTGAGAGTGAGAGTGAGAGTGAGAGGAAGAGGAAGAGGGAGAGGAAGAGGGAGATGGGGGGCACAGTGAGACTGAGAGTGAGAGGGAGAGGGAGAGTGAGAGTGAGAAGTAGAAGAAGGAGGGAGGGGAGGGCACAGTGAGAGTGAGAGTGAGAGTGAGAGGGAGAGTGAGAAGGAGAGGGAAAGTGAGAGGGAGGGGGAGAGTGAGAGGGAGGGGGGGGACACAGTAAGAGTGAGAGTGAGAGGGAGGGGGAGAGGAGGACACAATGTGCGTCAGAGTGAGTGTGAGGGCCAAAGATCCATTAAGGAGTCTAATTGCTTCCATGCCCTGCTGACACCCATGACACCCCTGCCCCCCTAACATCCTGACTGGGCTCCTTCCCCGTCCAGCCCTCAGGAGACATAGAGAGCTTCTGCTGTACTATTGGTCTAGAACCAAACATCTACTGATCAGTGTTTCAAGCAGTGGTGGTTCTATAGTGTTTTACGCCCCAGGCGAGACCACCTCTCAGCCCGTGCCTAAAACAGCTACTGGTTTCAAGCCAAGTCAGGTCAAGTCACGTCAGGTCAGCTCAAGTCAAGTCAGAGTTATGGTCCCAGGAGGGGACATTAAGTTGTGGTCAGGCATTACACAGAACACAGCAAATATGCGTAAATAAATAGATACAACACTAGAGTCCAATACCAGCATGAGGACAGTGACCCCTACATAACATAATACAGAACAGACCATCCACCATACAATATAATACACCACATCTACAGACCATCCACCATACAACCACACAATATACCACATCTACAGACCATCCACCACAACCTACAATACACCACATCTATAGACCATCCACCACAACCTACAATACACCACATCTACAGACCATCCACCACAACCTACAACACACCACATCTACAGACCATCCACCACAACCTACAATACACCACATCTACAGACCATCCACCACAACCTACAACACACCACATCTACAGACCATCCACCACAACCTACAACACACCACATCTACAGACCATCCACCACAACCTACAACACACCACATCTACAGACCATCCACCACAACCTACAATACACCACATCTACAGACCATCCACCATACAACCTACAATACACCACATCTACAGACCATCCACCATACAACCTACAATACACCACATCCTACAATACAATACACCACATCTACAATACAATACAATACACAGTAACACAATACAACACACAATACAACAGACCAGACCACAGAACACCACAGTGCAAGTGTACTTCAGTACATGGGGAGACTGGGGACAGCATAAGGTCAGAGCAGGGAATAGTATCAGTCAGTCAGTGACTGACATTTATAGGACCTTAATAGTTTTGACCGCTTTCCTTTGCTGCTCCATCATGGGTTAGTGAATGAGGGCGACATTACTGTGCAACAACCATTGTGCAATAATCTATCTGTCAGTAAGACTGATAAAACCAAACACATCCACAGCGGGTTGTGGTCTCTCTCATTCAGGCTTATACACACACACACACGCACACGCACACGCGCACACGCACCCGCACACACACGCACACACACTCAGCATAATAATGACACACACACACACACCACAGCAAAAAAAAAAGAAATGAGTTAAAGCTGTACATTCTAATCAGAATATGAAAAATGATGAAACGTTACATCAAAGCCATTTCTACAGGGCAACGGTGCACTTTCCCCAACCAACAAACCTAAATGAGCGAGCGTGTGGTATTTTGAATGATTTTGATTCCTGGTGTAATTGATGTGGTCGCCACTGGCCAGTTTCCCCTCATCTCAGCTCGGCTCTGCTGGGCAGCGTACAGGAAAGGCCAGCGCTGGCCTCTCGTTAGTCCCCTGGCAGGCCCTGCCGCCTCGTTTCATTAATTAGGCCGCATTCATCCTCCTGGTTGTCACCGCTGAGATTAATTCTGGTCACTACAAAGGCCCTCTTTTGTGCCTCAGCTCGGCTCTGTCCAGTGTGTGTGTGTGTGTGTGTGTGTGTGGTGTGTGTGTGTGTGTGTGTGTGCGTGTGTGTGTGCATGTGTGTGTGTGCGTCCTGTCCGGTGAGTCCAAAGTCCATGTATCTTTATAATCACGGCCCACTTCAGTTTTAGTAGAGGAGTAGACTTATATATTAATTAAGATCATTAAGGATATCATTACGAAATAAAACGTGCTTTTTTATACTGAAGGATAAACTGAAATTTGAAATAATACTGAAATGTTTTTATACTAATCTATATTATAGTTTAGTATATCATTTAATACAATTTTAAAACTAATTTTTTGAAATAATAATGAAATATTATTTTTATAGTAAACTATAGTACAGTTGCGGCGTTTAGGAAGTATACTGTCCGAAATATGGTTTACTTCATCCTCTATGTGTCTTCATCTGTTCTTGCTGTTCAATTACAGTTTTGAGAAAACACAAGATACTTGTCCACCCAGAAGAGAAGATACTGTATGTAAGTCTCTCTAACTGAAAACCTTATTCTAGCATACTATAGTTTGGGAGAACACTTAGCACTTTAGCTTAATTATTATTCTATTATTTCCTGAGTCGTGAGTCAATCGTTCTATGGTTGGGTTTGTTTGCTAAGTCGCAGGGTCTAGTTGGTGTGTGAAAATGTCCAGGACACCTCATCACTAGTGCACCTTAGGATCAACAGGTGGGTTAGATGACAAGACTACCAGACTAGTAGAAAATGACTCAAGCTCATGAGCGTTATGTTATTTTAAAAAGCAAAGAGAATTAACGTTTCTGCATGTGGTCATTTCAGCCTGGTCAGAGAGGTGGATGTGGTCAACTCCAAGCAAAAGCAACGTTTTTGGGTGCGCAAAACGAACAGTAACTAGATCAAGGAAAAATAAACACACTCTCAACTAATATTTCTTACACTTTATTTCTTCTTTACTTATTTATTGCTCATTACTTCAGTAATAAGTGAGGCAGAGTTGAAAGCAAAGCATCCTAAGATGGGCCCAAGACAGGCAGTGAGGAGTGGAGGTCTTTTGTTGCTGCCCTGAAAAGACTTTAGTACTTCAGGCACTGAGGACGGCTTGTTGCCTTCTTGGACAGTTTAATCAGTTTAATAAAATGTAGTATAAATATTAGTTTAGCCGGCGGCTGTTTATTTTTCCAGAATTCTACCATTGCAGTCATTTCAGGCCACAGTAGGCGTGCCTGGAGCTGAGGCTGGTTTTGGGGCTGACTGGCGGCTGTTGAAGCAAAGAGAACAAAAATAACTGACATGTCAAAGGACATGTCATGAGCTAAGTTGTAAGCAACTGGACTTTTTTTAACAGCTTGACATAGACAATTCACCTTTTGTCCAAAAGGCTTAACTAACATGACCTGGATGAATGAGAATCTTCACAATGACAGAAATCAGAAATCAGTTTAATGTAATAAATATCAGTGTGTTTATTTGTCCATGATGCCATGATTTCAGCTATTTCAGGCAAGTCTAGGCATCCCTGATGCTGGTTTTGGGGCCAACTCTGGTGGCTGTATAAGCACAAAAGATCAACAACAATAATAATAATAATAATAATAATAATAAAAATAATAAACTGTATTTGTATAGCACAATTCATACAAGATGTAGCTCGAAGTGCTTCAACAATAACTGACTTGCTATCAGTTTAACGTAACAAATAATAATGTGTTTATTTGCCCTTGATCAGTCGTTTCAGGTGTGCCTGGAGCTGATGCTGGTTTTGGGGCTGACTCTGGTGGCTTTAGAAACAAAAAGATGAAAAATAACCGACATGCCATCAGTTTAACGTAAGAAATAATAATGTTTTTATTTTCCCTTTTGATTCAGTCATTTCAGGCTAAGCTAGGTGTCCCTGGAGCTGATGCTGGTCTTGGGGCTGACTCTGGTGGCTTTAGAAACAAAAAGATGAAAAATAACCGACATGCCATCAGTTTAACGTAAGAAATAATAATGTTTTTATTTTCCCTTTTGATTCAGTCATTTCAGGCTAAGCTAGGTGTCCCTGGAGCTGATGCTGGTCTTGGGGCTGACTCTGGTGGCTTTAGAAACAAAAAGATGAAAAATAACCGACATGCCATCAGTTTAACGTAAGAAATATAATGTTTTTATTTTCCCTTTTGATTCAGTCATTTCAGGCTAAGCTAGGTGTCCCTGGAGCTGATGCTGGTCTTGGGCTGACTCTGGTGGCTTTAGAAACAAAAAGATGAAAAATAACCGACATGCCATCAGTTTAACGTAAGAAATAATAATGTTTTTATTTTCCCTTTTGATTCAGTCATTTCAGGCTAAGCTAGGTGTCCCTGGAGCTGATGCTGGTCTTGGGGCTGACTCTGGTGGCTTTAGAAACAAAAAGATGAAAAATAACCGACATGCCATCAGTTTAAACGTAAGAAATAATAATGTTTTTATTTTCCCTTTTGATTCAGTCATTTCAGGCTAAGCTAGGTGTCCCTGGAGCTGATGCTGGTTTTGGGGCTGACCCTGGTGGCTGGTAGTAGAGAGAACAACAATAATCGACATGCTATCATTTTAACGTAAGAAATATTAGTGTGTTTATTTATTTATTTATTTATTGGTCATTTCAGGTGTCCCTGGAGCTGATGCTGGTCTTGGGGCTGACTCTGGTGGCTTTAGACACAAAAAGATAAAAAATAACCGACATGCCATCAGTTTAACGTAAGAAATAATAATTTATAGTTTATTTTCCCTTGATTCAGGTGTCAGGTCATTTCAGGCTAGGCTAGGTATCCCAGAAGCTGATGCTGGTCTTGGGGCTGACCCTGGTGCTTTAGAAGCAAAAATATCAACAATAACTGACATCAGTTTAACGTAACAAATAATAATGTTTATTTTCCTTTTGACCCAGTCATGTCAGGTGTCCCTGGAGCTGATGCTGGTCTTGGGGCTGACCCTGGGGGGGGTGATGGAGGTGGCGGAGGGGCAGGTGTCGGGGCGTCTCCGCAGGAAGTCCATGCACCCCGCCGAGCGCTGCTCCAGCACCTGGCCGTGCTCCCTGTTGTCCGTCTGCCGGCTGTAGAAGTACGTGAAGTTGGACACAATAATGGGCACGGGCAGCGCCAGGGTCAGCACGCCCGTCACCGCGCACAGCGACCCCACGACCTTGCCCGCGGCCGTCTTGGGGTTGATGTCGCCGTAGCCGACGGTCGTCATGGTGATGATGGCCCACCAGAAGGCCTCGGGGATGCTGCGGAAGTCGGAGTGGGGTGTGCGGACTCGGCGAAGAAGATGGCGCTGGAGAAGAGCACCACGCAGATGAGCAGGAAGAACATGAGGAGGCCCAGCTCCCGCACGCTCGCGCGGAACGTGTTCCCCAGCGTCTGCAGCGCCCGCGAGTGCCGGGACAGCTTCAGGATCCGGAACACGCGCACCAGACGCACGATACGCAGGATGGCCAAGCTCATGGCGTGCTGACCCGCGTCCGGTTCCCCCTTCTGGTTCTGCTGGTTCTCTTGCTGGTTCTGCTTCTGCTGGGCCAGGTGTGGTGTGAGGGTGACGAAGAAGGGCAAGATGGACACCATGTCTATGATGTTTAACAGGTCTTTGAAAGGCCACTCTGTTTGGACAGGCGAAAAGCGCACGGCCACCTCGAATGAGAACCAGGCGATGCAGATCGCTCCACGATGAAAAACGGGTCGCTGGGGTCTGTGTGCTCGTACCTGGCGAGAGAGGCGTTGGGCGTCATTGGAACGCCGGGCTTGAACTCCGGCATGGTCTCCATGCAGAAGATGATGACTGATACGGTGATGGCCAGAACGGACACCATAGCGATGCTCTGGCCAGGCTGGAGCTCTCGGGTACTCGAACAGCAGCCACACGTGACGTCTGACCCTTGCCCTCTGGCAGCGGCCTCTCTTCCTCATCACAAGCCCTCGTCTTCTCGAAGCTTCCGCACCGTCTCCTCTCCTAGCTCATAGAACTTCACCTCTTCTAGAATATGTCGAAAGGAACGTTGGCAGGTCTCGTTAATTGTCCCCCTGATTGGTAATAATATAGAATGGCATCGAAGCTTGGTCTGTTTCTGTCAAAGAAGTACTCCTTGCGAAGAGAGTCGAAATACCTGATTCGCTTGTCGGGGTCTCCCAGGAGAGTGTCCGGGAACTGAGCGAGAGTCTTTAACTGGGTTTCAAACTTCAGACCTGACACATTGATCACAACTCTCTCGCAGCAGCTATACTCTGTAGGCATTCCCACATCCCCCTGACACAGTCTCCTTTTCATCCTCCATGTTATAAATGAAGCTATGCCTCTCTCCCTGTCCTCCTTGTCCTTTCCTCCTTCCATCAATAACGCAGTCATGTTAATTACACTAATTCATTAAAATATAATGACATCTTAAAAAGCTACGTCAGCTCAGTTCATGTCTGACATTATTCAGATCTCTCGCAGTATTGAGCTTTAGACCAAATTAATTTTTGTATTTCTCTATTGGTTGTCATTTCTGTTGACAGGACTGCCAGAGGCATCTTTGAGTGGCACACTGGTTGACATTTTGCTCAGTGGCTCAGAGTTCCGGAACCCAGCTGTAACAATCACACATTCCAGAATGCTCTGTGCATAACCTCAATGACTTCAGCTGCAATATAAAAGAAAGGACAACTGTTTTAGGAATTACATCCTAAACTGCCTCATTTCACACGATTGTGTAGAAAC
>CM059288.1:3015280-3022677 GCA_030347295.1 Setipinna tenuifilis | reverse complement strand
GGCATCGAAGCTTGGTCTGTTTCTGTCAAAGAAGTACTTCCTTGCGAAGAGAGTCGAAGTACCTGATTCGCTTGTCGGGGTCTCCCAGGAGAGTGTCCGGGAACTGAGCGAGAGTCTTTAACTGGGTTTCAAAACTTCAGACCTGACACATTGATCACAACTCTCTCGCAGCAGCTATACTCACTGTAGCATTCCCACATCCCCCTGACACAGTCTCCTTTCATCCTCCATGTTATAAATGAAGCTATGCCTCTTCTCTCCTCCCCTGTCCTCCTTGTCCTTTCCTCCTTCCACAATAACGCAGTCATGTTAATTACACTAATTCATTAAAATAATGACATCTTAAAAAGCTACGTCAGCTCAGTTCATGTCTGACATTATTCAGATCTCTCGCGTATTGAGCTTTATACCAAATTAATTTTTGTATTTCTCTATTGGTTGTCATTTCTGTTGACAGGACTGCCAGAGGCATCTTTGAGTGGCACACTGGTTGACATTTTGCTCAGTGGCTCAGAGTTCCGGAACCCAGCTGTAACAATCACACATTCCAGAATGCTCTGTGCATAACCTCAATGACTTCAGCTGCAATATACAAAAGAACAAGGACAACTGTTTTAGGAATTACATCCTAAACTGCCTCATTTCACACGATTGTGTAGAAACACCTGTATTGTGTAATGTTGATGTTGTTTGGAATGCAGACATTTTAAAAACTGAATGGCACTTAATGATAACAGTCATAAACATTAATAAAATGTCATTAATGTTCATGATATGTGTAATTTACAAGGATACAAGGATGGTTTATTGTCACATACGTAGACATACTGGGTAGAGTAGGTAGGTTATATGATATGTGTAGTTTGATGTTTATAAAGGGCTCATGTCACCCTTGTGAACACCTTAAAGTGAAGTGTTACCTGAAACTGCTGCTTTAAACGGGAAAGTAAAATGAAAACGGTAAGAGCACAGCACATTCCACTGGACCGTCTTGGGACGAGCAGACAGCACTCATTTCTGACGGCATGGAGGGAAATTTGCGGGCTGGGCAAATATAATTTTTTACTGTCTGGACGGAGCAAGTTGCCGTTGAATCATATCAGCGCTTGGAGGCCTTAAGAGGGAGCGGAATAAAGTTTTCATAATAAAAACAGATATTTTTATGAGTCGTTCGTAAGTCATCCTTAAATACAGCTGTCAGCCTCTTCAAACTCAGCCCCCCCCCCCCCCCCCCCCCCACACACACACACACACACACACACACACACACCCCTTTGACGATCAAACCTACAGTATGTGAGGCTCTGCTCGTTTGTCTGTCTGTAAGATATGCCCATAATTTATATGAGTGCTATTCAAATTCAAATAGGGGACACCTACAGTAGAAGTCCAGGGCTCGTCCTCCTGCAATGGGAGTTTCTGCAACTAGGGACACTTTAAGTCTTGAAACTCACCTAACACAAATTAATATTTGTTGACAGTTGAGTGCTCTGCTGCTGTTTGTAGACAGCACAGTGTTCCATCCTGCTGCAATGGGTGTTTCTGCAACCAGGGACACTTTTACAAAATTGGAACCTCTTTCACTTTTTGCCTTGCAAAGTTGAATTAAAAAAAAAAAAAAAAAACTTTTTTTCAAAATTCACCTAACAGAGTCTCATAAATCTAAATAATCTGCCTTGTTCTAAGATCTGTAATAGCTCAAGCATAAATTGGAAGACAAATTGTTATCTTTTTTACATTTTATCTGGCCCACAATACTGTGTGCTATTGCTTACGCAGGCAGCTCTGAAATGGATGTTTGTGGACAAGCTGGGTAAGTACAACACACACACACACACACCACACACACACTGGGGAGGGGAATTAACTTTGCAAAATGTGAACCTTTTCACTGTCAGTCGCTGCTGACAAATAAATGGTAAAATTCACCAAAAGCCACTCAACAGTAAATCACTACTTTGTGTCCGAAATCTACCAGCCACTTACATAATTTACCAGCATTTGGCTGCTTGCTGGGGCCAATGTCCACCCTAGGCCACACATGAGACACACACCACACGTACTGCTATGCCACACACACACACACACACACACACACACACACACACACACACACACACACACACATCCCTGGGGCACACGTACTGCTGTGTGTACTGCACGCACAGCATAAGTCCAGTGCTCTTCAACCTAACACCCGACACACACACACTCATACACACACACACACACACACACAAACACACACACACACACACACACATCCCTGGGGTACACGTATTGCTGTGTGTACTGCATGCACAGTATAAGTCCAGTGCTCTTCCTGCTGTAACACTATTGCTTATGTAGGCAGCTCTAAAATGGCCGTTTGTATTCCACCTGTCGCAGGTGAGTTTGGCCTGTGCGCACTGCCCATCTCTGGAAAACACACACACACACACACACACACACACACACACACACACACACACACACACCTTCCTGGGGCACACGTATTGTTGTGCATACTGCAGCCATAAGTCCAGTGCTCTTCCTGCTGTAACACTATTGCTTATGTAGGCAGCTCTAAAATGGCCGTTTGTATTCCACCTGTCACAGGTGAGTTTGGCCTGTGCGCACTGCCCATCTCCGGAAAACACACATACACACACACACACACACACACACACACACACACACCTGTCGCAGGTGAGTGTGGCCCGTGCCCAGTGTCTGTGTCCAGCGTGAGTAAGTGTGACACACACGCAGTTTGTTTCCCGCCGGGGAAACACACATATACTGTACAGACAAATACATACACACACACATACACACATACAAACACACACACACACATCCCTGCACACACGGATTGTTGTGCGCACTGCACGGCCGTGTGGCACAGGCCAGGGGAAGGACACACACACACACACACACACACACACACAAGGGATATTAATAGTGTGGCCTTTTGAGTTACACCTCAGACGCACAAGCGGTAAGAGGGCCGCCGTATTCATCTAATAAACTATGGCTCTCAGCACACACTAACTCACAATAACATGGGCCTCAGACGCACACACACACACACTCTCACACACACACACACACACACACACACACGGGCTGTATTCATCTAATGAACTATGGCTCTCAGCTCACACTAATTCACAGTAACATGGGGCCTCCCTAACCCTCAGAGAGAGAGTGAGATATAGGGGGAGAGAGAGAGAGAGAGAGAGAGAGAGAGAGAGCAGAGGGAAAAAGAGAAACATAGAGGGAGAGTGGGGAGAGGGAAAGACAGAGAGAGAGAGAGAGAGAGAGCAGAGGGAAAAAGAGAAACAGAGGGAGAGTGGGGAGAGGGAAAGTGAAGAAACAAGAAAGGAAAAGATAAAGGCAAGAATAAGGAAAAAAGAGAACAGGACAGGGAGAGGAGAAGGGAGGGGAGAGAGTGAAAGACAGGAGAGGGGAAATAAGTAAAACAGAGAGAATAAGAGAAAGTGAGTAAGTGAGACAAAAAAGAGAATAACAAAAAGAGAGAGAGAGAGATGAAAGAAAGATAGAGAGAGAGATGAAAGATAGATAGAGAGAGAGAGAAAGAGAAAGAGAGAGAGAGAAAGAGAGAGATGAAAGAAAGAGAGAGAGAGAGAGAAAGAGAAAAAGAGAGAGAGAAAGAGAGAGATGAAAGAAAGAGAGAGAGAGAGAAAGAGAGAGAGAGATGAAAGAAAGAGAGAGAGAGAGAGAGAGAGAGAGAGAGAGAGAGAGATGAAAGATAGATAGAGAGAGAGAGAAAGAGAAAGAGAGAGAGAGAAAGAGAGAGATGAAAGAAAGAGAGAGAGAGAAAGAGAGAGAGAGATGAAAGAAAGAGAGAGAGAGAGAAAGAGAGAGAGAGAGAGATGAAAGAAAGAGAGAGAGTAGCTGTGGCAGTTTATGAGCTGGAAGTGTACACTCAGCCCTGATGACTACCTCTCGGCCCTGTCCAGGTATATAACACACACACACACACACACACACACACACAGACACACACACACCCCTCCCCCTCACCTCAGCCATTAGACACAGCTAGGTCCACACCCTGCTCCAACATGTCCAGGTATAGAACACACAACCACACACACACACACACACACACACACACACACACACACACACACACACACACACACACACATACACACACCCTTCTCCAACATGGCCCCACCACTAAAGCACAGTCTGCATTACAGGGGGTATTGGGGGTACAGTACCCCCGATCAACACCCAGTACCCCCTAAAGAGACCAAAATAACAGGGTTGGGGAGTTTCAACATTGATGTACTTAATGCTAAATGTAAATGGTAGTAACCCCCAATTATGAATAATAATGGATAGTGTATATAATGTATAATAATGTATAATAATGTATATATAGGGGTAATGTATAGTCTGCACTAAAGCTAGTAAGTGGCTGCTTGTTGAGGGCAGACTGGTAAACAGAGGGACACACGGAGGTCTGTGGTGGGCATGCATGTGACAGTAATTATTTTACTAGTAATTTCTGTTATACCATAGATGATTATGAAGGCTCAGTCAGCGTGGTGGAGAATCTGGACAAGGTTTATTTTACATTGGTACCAATGGAGAGACAGACGTTTCGCGGTGTTGATTCATCCATATCTCTAACTTAATCAGGATGCACAAGAATAAATACTAGGTCAACAGGGGGTGTAACCCCCTTAGACCCACCCTAAATTAATATGCATTAAACAACTGTACATGGCAACAGGCTTTGTTATAGCTTGGCTACAGTAGGGCTTATTTCCTATGGGTTCCAAACAACGTCTGTGTGCTAATTCAGGGAGTGTGACACTTCCTGAGACGGCTAATGAATGGGACAAACAATCAAACTCACAATACACTGCTAACACGTCACCTCTTGAGCCAGACACAGATATGGCCAGTACTTAGGAAAGTGTCTTACAAAGCTCTGAGTTTGATAGTAAGGATTACAAGAATACAAAATAACTTAGGAATATAAAATAATAATAAAGAAATGTATCAACATAAAAAATGTACAATGTACAATATCCTTATTATTATTCAGATTCCTTCACATGTCAGTGAAGATCCTCCTTCATCCAGGTCATGCTAGCTAGTCTAAGGAGCTAAGCTGTAGTCCACAAGTCTAGGAGCTTAGCTGTAGTCCAGAGGTCCAGTTGCTTACAACTTTTGCTCTTTCCCACTACTGAAGTTAAAGAAAGGGTATAGGAGATAGGTTCTGAGATCCTGGAGAAATGTAAAAGTCCAGACACCTTTCAGACTCTCCCCCAAAGTCACGTCTCGTCAGATTGGTGGGATGGGGAAGGGGGCAGGGACAAACGGCAGTTGAGTTTTATGGACATATCACCATTTAATCATTTCGGACGGGCTGCTTAAAATGATTGAATGGTGTGTTTTCCATCCTCTCCATCCCACAGGTGACTAAAAAATGTTTTATTTTTGTGTTAGAGCATTTAATTAATTGGTTGCCATCAGGGTGTGAAGGGGATTTTAAGCACTATAGTAAAAAAAAGTGCTCCAGGCAAACATCTCCTACCCTGCCTTTAACACACACACACACACACACACACACACACACACACACACACACACACACACACACACACAAACAGTACTCTACCCTTAATGAGCGGTGGCTGGTTGAGAGCAGACTGGTTAACACAGGAGGCTTCTCTTTTGGCCTTTTTATGACTTTATTCACGTATTAGTTCTTAGTTCGTTAGTTCCCAGAAAGCTTCGTAACTTCCTTCACAATCAGGCGTATTGCATATGATACGATTAGGCATTAACGTTTGGGTAAATCCAGATCCAACTGTTTTAATGTAGACTCCACACCTCCAGGAAGAAAAGAGCTTCTCAATACAGCAGTGCCAGACCCTATGTACAGAACGAAGTGAAGGGAGCGAACTGGTAAACACACAAACACAGGACACACACACACACACACACACACACACGAGGAGGCTCTTTAACGAACATGAGCGGACTGGTAAACACACACACACACACACACACACACGAGGAGGCTCTTTAACAAACATGAGCTGGCCTTCCGCATGTCGGGCTGCCGTACATCCTTTACATTGTGGGCCTAAATATACACACACACACACACATTGTGGACCTAAATATACACCTGACATTTGCACACACACACACATATACCACTGACATTTGCACACACTCCGCAAACATCGTCTGACCCCCTCATCACCCAAACCCTCCACCTCTGATGGCTTCATTACTCAGCGTGTGTGTGTGTGTGTCAGAGTGAGTGAGTGAGTGAGTGAGTATGTGTGTGTTTCTCTATGTAAGTTTGTGTTTCTGCGGCTGTGTGTTCATGTGCATGAGTGTATGCATGTGTTTGTGTGTATGTTTGTGACTGTGTATGTGTGTGTGTGTACGTGAGTGTGTGTGTGTGTGTGGGCATGAGTTTAAAAAAGTTCAAGCCCCAGTGGAACAGTCACCTATCAAAAGCATCCCCATGTCTCATTAAGCCTCACAGAGATGCCAGCTCAGCACAGGAATTTAATAGGCACACACACACACACACACACACACACACACACACACACACGGTTACAGGAACAATGCAGAGGGGAGACCATGACAGATCAGCGCTTCAGGGTGAACACACGCGTGCACACACACACACACACACACACACACACACACACACACACACACACACACACACAAACACAGAAACACACACACACACTGCCAGAGATCCAGATGAGAGGTGTAGGTGGGCCACCTCCCACTTGCTAGATCGACTCGATGAGTCAGGTTTGGCTTCTGCCCATGTATTTACACACACTGACACACCACTTATACATACACACACACACACACACACACACACACACACACACACACACAGACATTCATGCGCAAACACTTGTGCTTACAAGCACTCACAAAAATAAGCATTCATATAAAAGCCCCCAAACACACACACACGCACACACCCACACACACACACACACACACACACACACACACACATTCATGCAGCAACACTTGTGCTTACAATCAAGCACTCACACAGATAAGCATTCATATAAAAGCCCCCAAACACACACACACACACACACACACACACACACACACACACACACGGGCAGAGGTGGAGTGCAGGTGTGGGCGAAGGGGAGGCCTGTGTGTGTGTGTGTGTGTGTGTGTGTGTGTGTGTGGTCATGTGACCATGTGGGGGCTCATGGGCTTTGTAGTTTGCACAGGAGAGGCATGACTCATCCCAGCAAGCGCAGAGCCCAGCCCGCACTCACACACACACACACACACATACACACACACACATACATACACACGCAGAAACACACAGATACACACACATAGAGATATTCACACACACA
>CM059288.1:3002780-3010280 GCA_030347295.1 Setipinna tenuifilis | reverse complement strand
ACACACACTAATACAGTGATAGATCCTCATAAAGATTCTCATGTCCTAATCACACAGCCGATGGGCGGGCGGGTACACAGGCAGGCCAGGTAGGGTGTCTGGTCACACACACACACACACACACACACACACACACACTAATACAGTGATAGATCCTCATAAAGATTCTCATGTCCTAATCACGCAGCTCATGGGCAGGCCAGGTGAGGTGTCTGGTCTCTCTCACACACACACACACACACACACACACACACACTAATACAGTGATAGATCCTCATAAAGATTCTCATGTCCTAATCACACAGCCGATGGGCGGGCGGGTACACAGGCAGGCCAGGTAGGGTGTCTGGTCACACACACACACACACACACACACACACACACACTAATACAGTGATAGATCCTCATAAAGATTCTCATGTCCTAATCACGCAGCTCATGGGCAGGCCAGGTGAGGTGTCTGGTCTCTCTCACACACACACACACACACACACACACACACACACTAATACAGTGATAGATCCTCATAAAGATTCAGTGAATACAGTGAATGATTCTCATAGAGATTCTCATGTTCTAATCACGCAGGTAGCTGAGGTGAGACCAGGTGTCTGGTCACCCTATCCGGTGCACGGGTCCACCCCCCACCCCCCCCCCCCCCCCCCCCCACCCCCACACACACACACACACACACACACACATCCCTCTGGGGGGTCTGACGTGAGGAGCAGGGCTATTGTTTGGGAGGCGGCAGCAGCAGTAACACCGTCAGCAGCCACTCAGTCACAGTGACAATGACAGTGACAATGACAATGACAATACGGCTGCGCTGGGCTGAGCTGAGCTGAGTTCCGAGTGGCCAGGGCACACGTGTGTATGTGTGTGTGTGTGTATGTGTGTGTGTTTAGCAGTAGTTTCCACCTGCGTGTGAGTGCGTGTGTGTGTGGCAGCAGTTTCCACCCGTGATGAAGCATAGTTCGGCTCCGAATGGCCAGGGCGTGAGTGTGTGAGTGTGTGTGTGTGTCTGTGTGTGTGTGTGTGTGTGCGGCAGCAGTTTCCACCCGTAATGAAGCATAGTTCGGTTCCGAATGGCCAGGGCGTGCGCGTGAGTGTGTGAGTGTGTGTGAGTGTGTGTGTGTGTGTGTGTGTGTGTGTGTGTGTGTGTGTGTGTGTGTGTGGCGGTAGTTTCCACCCGTAATGAAGTGGGTGATGGAGTGTCGTGAGGTCGGTTGCCATTAAATAAATAGCGGCTGGCGTCTCGCTGCGCTGCGGATCCGATCCGATCGGACTAATTACTTTATGGCGCTCCTTATCGCCACGATCAGCGCACGGATCGGATCAGCACACGAAAGAGAGGCGCACAGAAGAGCGGAGCGAGAGGAGCACACACACACACACACACACACACACACACGCAGGTCCTGAAAGGTGATCCTAGCTCTCCTCGCTCTCTCGCTCACCTGTCAGGCTTACTAAGGCTCAGGCCTAACACCCGACACACACACATACGCATATGCACAGACATGCACGCATACATGCACACACACACACTCACACATGCATACACCCACCCACACACACACACACATGCATACACACAGACATGCACACATGTTCAAGACATGCAAACACAGCCAAACCCAACCCACACAGGCATACACCAACCACTTATTTTCAGGCACACAAACACCCAACCGAACCCAGCATCACACGCACACACACACACATGCCCACACACACACACATACACACAGCCACACATGTATGTTCAAGTCATGCCAACACAGCCAAGCCCAACCCACACAGACATACACAGACACTTATTTTCAGGCACACAGACACCTACCCTACCATTACACACACCCACGCGCACACACACACATGTACACACACTTTTGAGGCTCCAGTACATACTAAGACACACAAAGACATCATTTTTTTGGTACAATCAAATATAGAGACATGCCACCTTTCTCTCTCCCTCTCTCTCTCTGCCTCACACACACTTACACACACACACACGCACACATTCAAACAAATACGCATCGGACCAGAGGAGTGTGGATAGGCCGACCAGTGTGTGTGTGTGTGTGTGTGTGTGTGTGTGCACGTGTGTGGTGCTGACTGAGGCTGGTCTGAAAAGCCCCCCACCACCTTTCTCTGTGAACCCCCCCCCCCCCCCCCCCCACACACACACACACACACACACACAGCCCCTCTCTGTGTGGAAGGGGGTCAGAGCCCATTAGGCAAATGCTGACAGACCCAGCACAGGACCACAGGAGCACAGGAGCCATGGCCCTCTCCCTCTCTCTCTTTTCTCTTCTTTTCCCTCTCTCTTTTCTCTTCTTTCCCCTCTCTCTCTCTTCTTTCCTCTCTCTTCTCTCTCTTTCTGTCTTCTTTTCCCTCTCTCTCTCTTCCTTCCTCTCTCTTCTCTCTCTTTCTGTCTTCTTTTCTCTCTCTCTCTCTTCCTTCCTCTCTCTTCTCTCTCTTTCTGTCTTCTTTTCCCTCTCTTCTCTCTCTCTTTCTGTTTTTTTTCCCTCTCTTCTCCCTCATCTCTCTTCTTTTCTCTCTTTGCCATTCCTTTTTCCTCTCCCCTCTCTTCTCTTTTCTTTTTCCTTTTTTTTTCATTTGCTGTACTGCACTAACCAAACAGAGATGATGCCAAGATGCCCAAGACCACATCTCTCCCTCTCTTTCTTGTTCTCTCTGTCTCTTTCTCTCTCTCTCTCTCGCTTTTTCTCTCTCACTCTCTCTATATGCCCCAGACGGCCACATTTCTCTCCTTTTCTCTCTCTGTCTTTCTCATTCACTTCCTCTCTCTCCCCTGTTCTTTCTCTTGCTCTCTCTCTCTGTGTAATAACATTAGAGGTTTTGCTGTCAATATTACAAGAGTTGCCAGGGACAGAAGTTCTCTCGAATGGATAGTGACATATCACGAGGGACTCTGAAACCCAATATTTGGGCAGATCACCCTTAGCCCACTTGTCATTGCAATTCCCCAAATAGCCTTTCGCATCCACATTTAAATTGAGTTATCTAAATGGCTTCATTCATTAAACATCGGCTCCTTTCATTATCATAACTCCGCACCAGCATTTCACTCGCGGGGTCAAGAACTCCTGGGCCAATGAGGGCCGATAGCCATCCTTCTGTTACCCTCTCACTCTCACTCTCCTCCTCTCCTCTCCTCTCACTCTCACTCTCCTCCTCTATCCTCTCCTCTCTCCTCCTCTCTCCTCTCCTCTCCTCTCACTCTCCTCCTCTATCCTCTCACTCTCACCCTCTATCCTCTCCTCTCTCCTCTCCTCTGTCCTCTCCTCTCTCCTCTCCTTTCCTCTCACTCTCCTCCTCTCACTCTCACTCTCCTCCTCTATCCTCTCCTCTCTCCTCTCCTCTCTCCTCTCCTCTGTCCTCTCCTCTCCTCTCCTTCCCTCCTCTCCTCTCCTCCACGTGCACACGCGCGCTCAACAGATAATGTTCTTTACAAAGTTCCCCACTTCTTCTATTCTACTCGCGCACATGCGCGGCCATCTGAGATGCCCGTCCGAGTTATCCGAGTCGGTTTGAGTCCTCCAGCGAGGACAGCCAGTTCCTGCAAGACCCAATCCGACCTCGGCCGCTACGTGCGCGCACATGCGTAAACATTAGGAGACATGCGTAAAAATAGGCTGCGCACTTGAGCGTGCCTGCGTGGAAAAGGACTGGAAAGCACGATATCATTTCAGCTCATATCAGTCAAAGGAGAAAGAGAGAGAGAAATAGGCCTACCTCTGTCCAGCCTCGTTACTGCTGCACGGTCTGTGCTCGCCAGATGTCCAAGTGTCCTCTTCTCAAGATGAGCAGGAAGTCCAGAGAAAAGAGAGGGAGGTTGTTCACTATAGCCAACGTTTCCGCCTGTCAGTTTGCTGTCTCCGTCAGAGTTCTTATAAAGGGATGCAATGTCATTCTTTTAAAGGGACGGATGTATTTCAATCGAGTAGAAACAAACCTCTTGCTGCTGAACACCGCGGGAGTTAGACACCACCACACAGCCTCCCTTCGCGTTGCTTCTCCCAACACACAACGAAGCAGAAGCGAAACCAAAACATGCTGTCTGTCCTTGGCTTTGCCGTGTCTGTTACTTCGGCTGTTTGTGGACAATAGAGACATTTCATCTGAGACTATGTCAGCAGGCCCGTCGTTGTTGGACGGAAGGTGCCGTGCGATGCGGTGCAGTGCTGTGCTGTGGTGTTGGTGTTGGGTGTGGGGCTAAGCTTCGGGTCAGAAACAGAAATGGTGTATCACGGCCCAGATGGATGTGGGGTATGAGTTGTGTGTCGATACTGAACTGAACTAATAAGCAACTGGCCAGAGTGATTTCATCCGTTTTAGCAGCTTGAAGGCAGGCGTTTAAAAAGAGCTTTTCTGCTTATATAAGACTTGGGTTCATGAAACAGTTCCCTGGAACACGTGAGAAACACAAATAAACTGTCAATGCAGACACGTCTACTTTTAATTCTAAACACGGCCAGATCTACTTGACATCCCAGAGGTTTACTCAACTCAACTCAACTTAACTTAAAGCCACAAATGACAGGCGAGTTACTGTCACCGTTTCACCATTTACAACTCATGTCAAATTACACGACAAAACTGAAACGCCTCTCTTCCCCCTCATTGCGTCCCAGCCTGTTAGTCCATTCGCGCCCTGGATCGGAGCCAGATACGTGTTGATCATGGTAGTGCAAACTATTTATAATTTATTGCATAAGAGCAGAACTAGAAGATTGCTTCCCTATTCCTATCAAACCATAAAGTGCCTATGCAAAATAGTACTTGTGTCCCTTCCAGGTGAAATAGGCTTAAGTAAATTTCTACAATTCTGTCAGTCAAACTTGAACGCGTCAATATATTGTTTACAACTCTCCAAGTAACATAAAGCTGGTGATTTTGTTGTTTCTTGTCTACGACGTAGCCTCGTGTATTTATGGTCTAAATCGTGTGTGTGTGTGTGTGTGTGTGTGTGTGTGTGTGTGTGTGTGTGTGTGTGTGTGTGTGTCTGTGTGTGTGGGTGTGTGTGTGTGTGTGTGTGTGTGTGTGTTTGGATGCTTTGCTGGGAGCTGACCGCGTGACGCCCAGGAGTACCCTGCGCGCTCGAGTGCATGTGTGCTGCTATTCGGAAAGAAAATATTTTGTTTGTGCAATCCTCTCCATGACATCTATAAGAGAAAGGTGTTTGTCAGTTTTGCATGTTATGGTCACACGTCTGTTTGTAGTGTTCTCGATGTCGAACTGTTTTTTCGACTTATGTCTGTTCCGTTGCCCTTGCTGGGGCTCTTGTCCAAGCCGCACAGAGACTCTGTCACCCCCTCCTCCATCTCCATGTACTCCGCCGCCTTGTCAGCCAGCGACGACCCCGAGGGGGACCCCTTAAATTTCCTAAATATGTCCGGGAAGTATGGACAGCCAGGCGGCGGGTGTTCTGCGACAGGTGCGTCGTCCTGGTTGTCTGTCTCTCGGTGGTAGAAGTAGTTGAAATTAGATACGATGACGGGCACTGGCAAGGCGATGGTTAAGACGCCCGCAATCGCACAGAGCGAGCCCACTATCTTGCCACCGACTGTTATGGGCTTCATGTCTCCGTAGCCCACCGTTGTCATGGTAACAACCGCCCACCAGAACGCGTCGGGTATGCTGGTGAACTGAGACGTCGGCTCGTCCGCCTCGGCGAAGAAGACCGCGCTGGAGAAGAGGATGACGCCGATGACGAGGAAGAAAATGAGCAGGGCCAGCTCTCGCATGCTGGCGCGAAGCGTGTGTCCGAGGATTTGTAGTCCCTTAGAGTGTCGTGAAAGCTTGAATATGCGAAAAACTCTGACCAGTCGAATTATTCGGAGGATGGCGAAGCTCATGGCCTGCTGTCCGTTGCCTTGTTGTTGTTGGGCCAGATCAGTACCGAGCGTGATGAAGTAAGGCAAGATGGAAACTATGTCAATTGAGTTCATAATGTTCGTGAAGAACGCAGGTTTGCTCGGACTGGCAAAGAAGCGCACGACTATCTCGAAGGAAAACCAAATTATGCATACTGTCTCCACAATGAAAAACGGGTCGTTGAAAGGTGTAAATCCATTGTCAATATATGACGAATTAGTACCTGGAGTGAGAAATTCCTTGTCGTCCCTGAACTCTGGCAATGTTTCTAAGCAGAAAATTACAATAGATATGACGATTACCAAAACGGACACAACAGCAATGCCTCTGGCCGGGCTGGAGCTCTCGGGGTATTCAAACAAAAGCCAGATTTGACGTTTGAATTCATCCTCTGGCAGCGGTTTCTCTTCCTCCTTCACAAAGCCCTCGTCTTCTCGAAACTTCAGCATTGCCTCCTCTCCTAGTTCATAGAACTTAACTTCCTCGGAAAATATGTCAAATGGAACATTAACTGGTCTCTTTAATCGCCCCCCTGATTGGTAATAATATAGAATGGCATCGAAGCTTGGTCTGTTCCTGTCAAAAAAGTACTCGTTTCTAAGAGGGTCAAAATACCTGATTCGCTTGTCGGGGTCTCCCAGGAGAGTGTCCGGGAACTGAGCGAGAGTCTTTAACTGGGTTTCAAACTTCAGACCTGACACATTGATCACAACTCTCTCGCAGCAGCCGTACTCACTGTAAACATTGTCATATCCTGACTGGGGTCGCCTGTCAGTGAGAGAGATGGTCTCTTCTTCATAATCCATGTTATAAATGAAGCTGTGTCTCTTGTTGGCCCTGTCCTCGTCTTCCTCTTCTCCTTCCGCCTCCTCCTCCTCTATCATAATGTCCTCCTCCGACCCGAGAAGCGCCAACTCCGAGTGGCGCAAGTCTCCTCCGAGAGCCGCACGGTTTCTCCTCCACCGTGCGACGCCTCGCTTCTTTTTCCGTTCTCTGAGAAGTTGCTGTTGTGGCTCGTGGTGTTGCTGCTGCGGCTGTTGTGAGTAGGAGGAGGAGGAGGAGGAGGAGGAGCGCGAGGCGTTCCCGCCGCTACTGTTGTTGGCATTCGTAGAGGAGGAGGCGGCGCGAGACTGATGCTGTTGCTGCTGCTGCTGCTGTTGCTGCTGCTGCTGGCTGTTCAGCTGGCCCCCTCCCTCTGCTCCCGCACCCCCAGTGTCAGCAGCCGCCCGCGACTGTCGCTCCCTCTCGCGCTCCCGTTCCCTGGCGCGAGCTTGGGCATAGCCGTAAGGAAGGTGACTGTTGCACCCGCCACTGTCGGCACCGACCATGGCAAACTCCATGTTGACTTCTGCACTGGTGACCTCACCCCTTTAGACGCGTTAAACCATGACCCCGCAACAGGGTTGAATTGGTGAAGATAGTAGTGGCGTTTTACTATCTAACGACTCTGTCTAGGTGATCAGAGGCTGGCACCTGCTCAGCTGTTTCGGCGTGTAGGCGCAGGTGATGACGCTGTCGAAGTTTGAATGTTTCCAGTAACTTAGTGTTTTTTCCTCCTTGTGAAATACATTAACGAGCCACGGATCA
>CM059288.1:2977780-2997780 GCA_030347295.1 Setipinna tenuifilis | reverse complement strand
GGGGTGTTGAGGGGGGGCTGAACTGTGGGGAATGCGCCATGGAAGTACGGAACGCCTGTGAGTATTGTATTTAGGAAGATGCCGCAATATACGGGAACACATGGTGCAACTTTCTGAGCAATGTTGCCAGGCAACAGCCTGACTGTGCTTCCAAATTTTTTGATTGGACGATCACGAAAAGTCTCTCTCTGATCTCTCTCCGGATTAAAATGTGTTGGCTCGGCTGATATTCTCCCAAGGCTACTTTTACAACACAGATGGGAGTTCTGCTTCCTGAGTGATGTTCTAGGGCAGAAATGGTTGTGATTGGTGTAATGAAACAACCAATCAGCAAGGACTGAAGCAGAGCCTGTGTTGGATATTTGGACTGAAGGCTGTGTGAGTGTGTGTGTGTGTGTGTGTGTGTGTGTGTGTGTGTGTGGGACTGAAGCAGAGCCTGTGTTGAATATTTGGACTGAAGGCTGTGTGATTTGGTAAGTGTTGGAAGGAAAGTTTCATTTCCATTAAAATAATTGTGTGGAAGCGCTGGGTTACTGTAATAGCAAGAGTGAAAAATTAGTCCATTCTTGGGTGGAGGATGCCTTTATTTACAGACTATTTACAGACTTTTTCAACAAAACAATAAGGACCTGTCAGACAGCGTGGTTACTTTTTTTTTTTTTTTGTGATCAACATTTTTCCCTTTTATTAATATTTTTTGACAATTCAAACAGAAATCACAGTCTTCCATAGGTGGTTAATTCTACCTAACTTATTAGTTTCTGCCTCTCATTGCCTGTGATGTCAGTGTCTGGTGCCTATGCCCAGACCTCAGCCTTGAGGAGTATCATATGCCACTGTCATAGCCTGGCTGTCACACCTAGCCCGGAGATGGAGCTTGCTCTGGCAAACCTCCCATAGATAGGAACTTCTCAGAGGCGGGATCAATGGATGTCTTTCAAATACCTCTGTGTACTACTGGACAGAGCTACAACCAATCAGACCACTGATTCTGATGACGCATTCCTAGTGTTCGTTTTTCATTGGTTCTGGATTTTTCTGGACCATGGGAGTAGGCAGGTTGGCCAGACTGACTTGAACTCGAAATTCAATGTAGCATCACAGGCAGTATGGACAGGCCTAGACTAACACACACACACACACACACACACACACACACACACACACACACACACACACACACACACACACACAGGCAGTATGGATGTGGGCCCTACCACTGTCTCTCTCCGTCATGCCCGATAACTACATAACACGTCGTATGTCGTATGTCTGTGTGTGTGTGTGTGTGTGTGTGTGTGTGTGTGTGTGTGTGTCCATGTCATGAGCCCTGCTTCCATGGGTGACTGATCCTCATGTGTCATTATGATTACACAGCACACCACAGCACACAGTGCACACACATACACACACACACACACACACACACACACACACACACACACACACCAGTGCACACACAGAATGTAACCTCTGAGCAGGGGGCAGCCATGACAACGGCAGCTGGGGAGAAGTGTGTGGGGACAGTACCATGCTCAGGGTACCTCAGTATGTGTGTGTGTGTGTGTGTGTGTGTGTGGGGACAGTACCATGCTCAGGGCACCTCAGTATGTGTGTGTGTGTGTGTGTGTGTGTGTGTGGGGACAGTACCATGCTCAGGGCACCTCAGTATGTGTGTGTGTGTGTGTGTGTGTGTGTGGGGGGACAGTACCATGCTCAGGGTACCTCAGTATGTGTGTGTGTGTGTGTGTGTGTGTGTGTGTGTGTGTGTGTGTGTGTGTGTGTGTGTGGGGACAGTACCATGCTCAGGGCACCTCAGTATGTGTGTGTGTGTGGGGACGGTACCATGCTCAGGGCACCTCAGTATGTGTGTGTGTGTGGGGACGGTACCATGCTCAGGACACCTCAGTATGTGTGTTTGTGTGGGGACGGTACCATGCTCAGGGCACCTCAGTGTGTGTATGTGTGTGTGGGGGGACAGTACCATGCTCAGGGTACCTCAGTGTGTGTGTGTGTGTGTGTGTGGGGACAGTACCATGCTCAGGGCACCTCAGTATGTGTGTGTGTGTGTGGGGGGACAGTACCATGCTCAGGGTACCTCAGTGTGTGTGTGTGTGTGTGTGGGGACAGTACCATGCTCAGGGTACCTCAGTGTGTGTGTGTGTGTGTGTGGGGACAGTACCATGCTCAGGGTACCTCAGTGTGTGTGTGTGTGTGTGGGGACAGTACCATGCTCAGGGTACCTCAGTGTGTGTGTGTGTGTGTGTGTGTGTGTGGGGGCAGTACCATGCTCAGGGTACCTCAGTGTGTGTGTGTGTGTGTGTGGGGACAGTACCATGCCATTGTACCACACTCAGGGTACCTTAGAAACACTTGCCTGCAAACCTCTGCTAGCTTAACTGCCAGGCCACCACTGCCCACACACACACACACACACACACTGCCCCATAGTGTACAACTTAACGCCTCACTAAGGGGTTTCCACTTCACACACTCGCTGTCACACACACCAGTGTAAGTGCTTGAGTGTTTTGTTTTTGTTTTGTTTTGATTGTTTGTTTGTTTTGTTTTTGTCGTGTTGTTTGGATGATTCAGGGTGCCAAGAACTTCACAAGGACCCACAGAGGACTATGACATGGTTAGGGCCCAAGAAAATTATTTTATTCCAGGCAACCCACAATTTGTAGCAGTGCCCCTGATAATAATAATAATAATAATAATAATAATAATAATAATAATAATAATAATAATATAATAATAATAATAATAATAATAATAATATAAAAATAATAATATAATATAATAACAATAATAATAATAATATAATAACAATAATAATAATAATAATAATAATAATAATAATAATAATAATAATAATAATATAATAATAATAATAATGACTTTACGTGTTCAGATAGGGATGATTTAGGGGTAGGCAGAACTTCACAGGGTTAGGATTGAGGCCCAAAAAGAACAAATATTTTCTTTTAGCAAACCCACAATTTGTAGCGGTGCCCCTGATAATAACAATAATAATAATAATGACAGTAAAATGGTGGTGATATTCTCAGTCCTACATTATTTGCTCTGTCACGTTGACTGGGAGCCTGTGCCAAGTAAACAAGCCCAGGTCCGTCTGGCGACGAGAGTGGGGGGGGGGAGACAGGGCGTCCCTCGTCCTCTTCACCCCCCACGGCCGCAGGTATGAGAGTGGCGCACACACACACACACACACACACACACACACACACACACGGCCGCAGGTATGAGAGTGGCGGGCGGCTCCATATGTTTCGTCTCTGCCCGCTGGCTTTCTTGGCACTGCCACGCTGCTGCCACGCTGCTGCCACAGCAACGCCACACTCTCATGCTGCTCGCCACTCAGCGGGCACCACAGGCTGAGGACACAGCGCCCTCTACTGGCCACCCTGAGAACTACAGGAGACACCACCCCAACCTGAGGAATCACTGAAGAATGACTTATTACATTACATTACATTACATTGCATTTGGCAGACGCTTTTATCCAAAGCAACTTACAAACAAAGGAGGACATAAGCAAACAGAGGTGTAAAGGGACACAGAGTAGGGACACACAGACATATGTACTTCTGCATAGGGACAGAGAGAGAGAAAGTTGGTTTAGTGATTGTTAGTTATGTTAGTTTTGTTAGGAAGGGAAGCAGTCTCGGAAGAGAAGGGTTTTTACAAGTCCTCCTTTTGTTTGTTAACTCCTCCTTTTGTTTGTTATGTCCTGCTTTTGTTTGTTATGCCCTCCTTGTGTAAGTTGCTTTGGATAAAAGCGTCTGTTAGTTGCTTTTTGATAAAAGGGTGTAATATAATACGATGTATGTAATGACTGATAAGTGTACACATGTTGTTTTCCATATTATGACTATTTTTTTCTTCTTTATTTTTGCATACATATATCCAATGCATCCCATAGAAATAGGGAT
The DNA here is from genome assembly GCA_030347295.1 of Setipinna tenuifilis. Classification (NCBI taxonomy): domain Eukaryota; kingdom Metazoa; phylum Chordata; class Actinopteri; order Clupeiformes; family Engraulidae; genus Setipinna; species Setipinna tenuifilis. Next base: position 2,993,824 of record CM059288.1, on the reverse strand, counting down.
AGAAATGGGAATTTAGGAATATAGGAACTGTATTTACTCTACGGATTTCAGCTCACTTTATCCTGTCTCAGAAATGCATTAAAATACCTTTAGCTGTTGGGAACATCACTAAACATGAGCATATTCATAGATTTAGAGGGGAAAAGTACATGTACACTGGTGTGTGTTTTCTTTCTGTATGGCCAGCAGCTCACAAGAGGTCTGGTAGTGGACAAAAATATCACCTGTCGTATCACATATACTGGTAAATAGTCATACCTGCTTTTCGTCCCCATCTGTATAGATTTAACCATAATCCAACTATAATCCCATGCACATTACTGTGGCATCACCTATACTCTCTCTCTCTCTCTCTCTCTCTCTCTCACACACACACACACGCGCGTGCGTGCGCGCACACACACAAACACATGCACACATACAAACAGTACTGCAAACTTCCAGAGACACACCCCATTGAGTGACAGACGCACATACACACACACACACACACACACACAGAGCAGTCCTGCTCCCCTGCTGATTGGTGGAGAGTGGTGCCACACACACACACACACACACACACACAAACACGAACACACACACACACACACACAGGCGCAGTCCCGCTCCCCTGCTGGATGGTGGAGGGACATGCCACACCTACACACACACACACACACGCACACACACACACACGCACACACACACACACACAGGCAGTCCCGCTCCCCTGCCGGATGGAGGAGGGAGGTGCCAGGTGGTGTTTTTCCACTCAGTCCTCTCCCACAGAGCCCAGCACCACCTCATCTGGGGAAGACAGAGAGAGAGTGTGTGTGTGTGTGTGTGTGTGTATGTGTTTGTCTATGTGTGTGTATACATGTGTGCATGTTTATGTACATGTGTGTGTGCATGTCTACATGTGTATACGTGTGTGTCTGTGTGTATGTGTTTGTGCATATGTGTGTGTGTGTGTCTGTGTGTGTGTGTGTCTATGTGTCTGCGTGTGTGCATGTGTGTGTGTGTGAGAGTGTATGTGTGTGTGTGTGTGCATCTGGTATCAGTAACATGAAGCCATGGTGGCAGCTGGGGCCTTGGGCTGGACCAGTAGGGAGGGGGGGGGGGGGGGGCTGTCTATCGTCATGGCGATGCAGCATCCTGCTCAGAGCTTAATTGGCCACAGCGGCTCCTCCTCATCCTCATCCTCCTCATCTTCATCCTCCTCCTCCTCATCCTCCTCCTCCTCATCCTAGTCTTCCTCCTCATCTTCATCCTCCTCCTCATCCTCATCCTCTTCTTCCTCCCCCTTCTCCTCCTCCTCATCCTCCAACTCCTCTTCCTCCTCCTCCTCCTCCTCCTCATCTTTGTCCTCCTCCTCTTCATCCTCCTCCTCCTCCTCCTCCTCACTGTCCTGCAGAGCTGCTCCCGCTGGGTGTCACCTGAGGAGCTGCCACTAGGGGGCGATGATGAGCACCATCAGGACACATACTCATGCAGCAGGAAATCTGTCCCCAAACCCTCATTCCTACCTGCGGACCTTAATCTGTCCCCAAACCCTTATTCGTACCTGCGGACACCTGGGAACTCCAAGTCTAGCTAGGTGACAATAGGGCGTTTAGTAGGGAAATGTACTGTGTGTAAACAGGGAAATGGTGAAAACAGACCGGCAAGCTATGGGACTGAGCCATTCATCAGCTGTCAAAGGAGCATACGGTTACTGTATTGGTTTATTGTGACTCCCTAAAGGAGAAACACAGCAGACACACACATTATAACATGATGCTGTGCAACAGGGAGTCTGCTTATACAGAACAGCAGCAGGTGCCTGACTTGAAAGGCTTGCAGCTGGGTGCAGTGTTGTTTCACCTAGATAGACTCATTGTCAAGGGGAGCGCTCTAAGGTCCCGGTTACGAGTAACATGTGTAGAGGTGTGATACTGAAGATGAGTCCGTGGCAAACCTTCTGATACACAGTGTAGAAGTGTGATGATGAGGATGATGATGGTGATGGTGCTGGCGAAGAAGAAGGAGATGATGATGATGATGATGGTGAAGATGATGAAGATTATGTTCTAATGGCGGTGATAATGGTGATGGTGATGATGATGAAGCTAAGTTGCAGAGCGAAGATAATGCGATGGATGGTGATGATGGTGATGATGGTGGTGATGATGACGATGATGATGATGATGATGATGGTGATGATGATGATGATGGTGATGGTGGTGATGATGATGGTGGTGATGGTGATGATGATGATGGTGGTGATGATGATGATGGTGGTGATGATGATGATGATGATGACAATGATTTCAACACATATCCGGAGAAAATCATTCACATGTGAAACAGTGCAGAAACAGAAGATTGCAAATATGCAGAAACAAAGATGTTTTTACTGATTATGATGATATTCGTCATGTGCAACTACAGATAACGTAATCTGTGTTTTTTTCTCAGCATTACAACTTCACTATGTTAAATTATAGTTATTAATTCGTCATGTTTTGTGTCCACATTTGTTCCATATTTTTATTGTCTGTTGATGATGATAATCTCTCTTGGTCGTCTGACTCAGCATATGCAATTGCCGTGTGTGTGTGTGTATTGCTATGTTTGTGTGTGTGTGTATGTGTGTGTGTGTATTGTTATGTGTTTGTGTATTTGCCTGTGTCCAACTGTGTGCTTGTATGGTATCAATGTGTGCCAATGTGTATGTGTATGTGCTTGTGCCTGTGTGTGTGTGTGTGTGTGTGTGTGTGTGTGTGTGTGTGTGTGTGTGTTAGAGACCCAGCCCTCTCCCCTGGTTGCTGTCTTCATTTATTTACTCCACCTGTCGCCCCATCATTATTTGGGCCCCATGCAGGTGTGTCTGTGTATGTGGGTGTTTGTGTGTGTGTGTGTGTGTGTGTGTGTGTGTGTGTGTGTGTGTGTGTGTGTGTGTGTTCGTAGGTGCATTTGTTTTTGTGTGTGTCTGTGTGTTAGGTCAGGGGTGAGTGAGGACAAGTCAGAAGCAGCATCCTGTGATCTCCTTGTGTGTGTGTGTGTGTGTGTGTGTGTGTGTATGTCTGTGTGTGTGTATGTGTGTGTGTGTGTGTGTGTGTGTGTGTGTGTGTGTGTGTGTGTGTGTTAGGTCAGGGGCGGGTGAGGACATGACAGGAGCAGCATCCTGTGATCTCCTTGTGTGTGTGTGTGTGTGTGTGTGTGTGTGTGTGTGTGTATGCGTGTGTATGTGTGTGTGTGTGTGTGTGTATGTCTGTGTGTGTGTGTGTGTGTGTATGTCTGTGTGTGTGTGTATGTGTGTGTTCGGTCAGAGCGGGTGAGGACATGACAGGAACAGTATCATGTGATCTCCTCATGTATCCTCCACAGCCAGGACAGAGAGGCCTCGCTCATCTAAATGTGTGTGTGTGTGTGTGTGTGTGTGTGTGTGTGTGTGTGTGTGTGTGTGTGTGTGTGTGTGTGTGTGTGTGTGTTAGGTAACAGGTGAGTGCAAAGGGCAAAGGGGTCTCACTCATCGTATGCATGTATGGGTGTGTGTGTGCATCTATGGGTGTATGGGAGTGTGTGTTTGTGTGTGTGTGTGTGTGTGTGCATTAGGTAACAGGTGGGTGTAGTACAGGAACAAAACAGCACAGGAAAATTATATGTCCCACTGTTACAAGCAAGAAAATAATAATAATTATTAGTTTTATTATATTATTATTATTATTATTGTTGTTGTTGTTGTTGTTGTTGTTTTGGTCATTGTCAGGCAGCTGGTCAGTCCTCCTCAGGAGCTGAGTGTGTGATGATGGGGATGTGTGTGTGTGTCTGTGTTTGTGTGTGTGTGTGTCTGTGTTTGTGTGTGTGTGTGTCTGTGTTTGTGTGTGTGTGTGTCTGTGTGTGCTTGTATGTCTGTGTGTGTGTCATTCAATGGGGTGTGCCTCTGGGAGTTTGCAGTACTCTGTATGTGTGCATGTGTGCGTGTGTGTGTGTGTGTGTGGGTGTGTGTGTGTGCGTCTGTCACTCAATGGGGTGTGTCTCTGGAAGTTTGCAGTACTGTTTGTATGTGTGCATGTGTTTGTGTGCGTGTGTGTGTGTGTGTGTGTGTGTGTGTGTGTGTGTGTGTGTGTGTGTGTGTGTGTGTGTGAGATGAGGCATGAGGCATGACTGTGGGCTTGTTTGAAGCGACCAGCTGGCTTACTGGCCGGTTTAAAGCAATGCATTCTGGACAATCTCATCTGAATGTCACCATAACACATGCATTGCTTTAAGCCAGCCAACCAAACAGTCATTTCAAGCAGTCCCAGTCTCGTGATGTGGGATGGAGCATGTCTGACGGTGGGCTTGTTTGAAGCGGTCTGGCTGACCTAGTGGCCGGTTTAAAGCAATGCATTCTGGACTTGAAATAGGGACGTTTTTGGACAATCTCTTCCGAATGGCACTGTACCACATGGGTAGGTACGACAGTGTAGTACTGTACGGTGACGTTCAGACGAGATCGTCCCAAAACGTCACTTTTTCAAGCCCAGAATGCATTGCTTTAGGCCAGCCAGTCACTCAGCCAGACTGCTTCAAACAAGCCCACAGTCAGACATGCTCCATCCCACATCACGAGACTGGGACTGCTTGAAATGACTGTTTGGTTGGCTGGCTTAAAGCAATGCACGTGTTATGGTGACATTCAGATGAGATTGTCCAGAATGCATTGCTTTAGGCCAGCCAGTCACTCAGCCAGCCAGTCATTTTAAACAGTCCCACACTCTCATTGCAGACCCACTCAGCCAGCCAGTCATTTCACACAGTCCCAGTGTCATGATGGGGGATGAAGCATCTCTGACTTTTATAGCGACCATGATGAATATGTCCCACTAAACAGGCAGCCACACACACACACACACACACACACACACACACACACACCTCACGCATATTTCACTGGCCTTCACCGAGCATCACAGCTGCTGCCACAGGGAGACTGTAACCTCTACTACTCCGCCCTACAAAGGCAAAGTGCAGTAACTAACACACACACACACACACACACACACACACACACACACACACACACACACACACACAAGAACACCTCAACACAACTGGTGGATTGGACTGCACTCAGGATCCCCATACGTATGTACATATGTATGCTGCCCTACAAAGGCAAACACAGAAACTGAGAAAAATGCCTTTAATGTTGTCATGCTGCCGAGTCAAACATGTTATTTGTGTAATAGTGGTGATACTTTAAATTTTTTTAATTTAAATTAAAGTGTGACCAAATATTTCAGACAGGTATAGAGATGCCTTGGAAAATGACTCAGCAGAAAAATGATGTTTGTAGGGTGTGTGTGTGTGTGTGTGTGTGTGTGTGTGTGTGTGTGTGTGTATGGAAAAAGCAGGCCTTTCCGAAGGTAGGCGAAGTTGATCCTCTGGCTTAGTGAGGTGACCTTGGAGTCTTGCTCATGTGTTCTAGACTAAACAAACTCCTTAAAGAATACACACACACACACACACACACACACACACACACACACACACAAACTCATATATAAGCTCACACTCATACACATTTTCTCTCTCTCTTACACACAACAACACATGCACACACACACACACACACACACACATAGTCATATATAAGCTCACACTCTCATACACATTTTCTTCTCTCTCTAACACACACACACACATACACACACACACACACACACACACACGTACACACACAGTCATATATAAGCTTGCACTCTCATACACATTCTCTCTCTCTCTTACACACACACACACACACACACACACACACACACACACACTAACAGAGGAGAGCCGTCATATGCCAGGGGCAGAGAGCTTAGCATGGACTCCAAGAGGTAGACTGATACTATCTGCTGCAGGACCATTCATGAGGTGGAGTGGATTACCTGCCATTCACACACACACACACACACACACACACACACACAGGTGGAGTAGATTACCCTGGAGCAGACAGTGGGTGCTCATTCACACACACACACACACACACACACACACAAACACACACACACACACACAGCAGAGCGTGGGTGGTCATTCATGAGATGGAGTGGATTACCCTCCAGTGGTGTGTGTGTGTGCGTGTGTGTGTGTGTGGGTGTCTGGCCTTGGTCTTGGCCTTAAAAGCAAGAACTCCCCCCTGCGAGGACAGAGGAGCCCCCAAGAGGTAAAGCTACTTCATCTCTCTGTGTGTTCATATGCCTGTGTGTGTGTGTGTGTGTGTGTGTGTGTGTGTGTGTGTGTGTGTGTGTGTGTGTGTGTGTGTGTGTGTGTGTGTGTATGTGTGTGTGTGTGTGTGTGTGTGTGTGTGTGTGTTGCTATATGGTGCCTGTGTTTTTGTGCATGAGTTGTCATGTCTACATATAATGTCTTAGGTGCTAATGGCCTGTAACAAGACGGGATATTTCTTTCTGAAATCTTTGTCTTGATTGATCTGCATGAAGTCGAGAGTACGCGCACATCCAAAAAAATCAGGTGCAGAGTAAAAAAATTCCACAAATTAACAAAAAAAGGATTACCCGCACACTGCTACTGATGCTCCCAGTGATTTTATTTTACAGACAGACAACGTTTCGACCTTTAAGGTCTTCGTCAGGTCAAAAAAAGAAAAAAGACAAAACCTGACCTGACGAAGACCTTAAAGGTCGAAACGTTGTCTGTCTGTAAAATAAAATCACTGGGAGCATCAGTAGCAGTGTGCGGGTAATCCTTTTTTTGTTTTTTTTGTTTTTTAATTGATTGATCTGCATGCCAGTTGTTTGGGAGTGTACAATTAGTTGGTGTTTGGTCATTTCTAGAATGACCACAATGGAGCAGAACAGATCAGATATATCAGGCTGTGTGATTTCTGGGCATGGGTTTGAAGAGGTCATATCGTCTATTTTAAAACATATTTCAACAGAATATGGCAAGGCTCTTATTTTCCTAAATGCTCTTATTGTAGTTTTATTGGTTTATTATTAGTAATTTACAGTCGTTTTGGTTATACTTGACGGTAACATAAGGGTGACATGAATCTTTTATAAACATGGCATGACATATCATGAAATTTAATGAATCTTAATTTATGTTTATGACTGTTGTCATTAAGTGTCTGCATCTCAAAACTTTAATTTCAATTTAACATTACAAAAAACGACTGACACTTCATGACAACAGTCATAAACATGAATGAGGTGTCATTAATGTTTATAACATGTGTCATATCATAAAAAACAAGCAGGATGCCAAGGCACTCTTCTAGAATAAAACCGCTTTAATAGTACGGCTAGTTCATATTTGAACTTAACATATTAAAAACACTGCCAACTTGTTTCGGCCACACACAGGGCCTTCGTCAGGGCAAAGAGTGAACGCTCTTTGCCCTAATGAAGGCCCTGTCGGTGGCCGAAACACGAGTTTTATACTGCTTGAACGCAGAAGCCCTCCAGGCCCTTCTCTTCTTCTCATGTGTCATATCATGTTTATAACATGCTCATGTCACTGTTATGTAGACACCTTCAAATGAAGTTTTAGTATTGTTTTCTCCCTCTACATCCTCCATCTCTCCTCCCCGCTCCGCTCTGTGCAGTAATGGAGGTTATTGCAGCATATGGCCGGCTTGTCAAAATCCTATTTCTGCGCCCGAATTGGATTAATTCTGACAGCGCAAGCACTACCTGGATCATTTCGGAGGTTTAATTTAACATTTGGGTTTAATAACTGGTGAGCTCATTCATCCAGAAGCACTTACGAGAGAGGCCCATTATAGGCCTGTGTGTGTGTGCGTGTGTGTGTGTGAGGCCCATTATAGCCCAATCAGGCAGATAGGACTGGGGGCGGATTGGAGAGCCTAAAGGGTTTTTTTTAAGCAATGTTGCCAGGCAACAACATCATCAGCTGATAATGTTCTAAGCGGACGTTGGTTACAAATTGCCTTCTGTTGATTTAAATTGTCTTCTGTGTGTGTGTGTGTAAGTGTGTGTGTGTGTTTAAATTGTCCTGATAAAAAATGTGCTGCGTAATCTCAGTGGGAAAAGTAGTTTTCTTTAGTAGCATTGGCCAGCAATATTGCTCAGGAAGTGTCTCTTTGTGTTACCTCCACAATACCGCTGTCAATAGACTTAATTACTCAGGATCAACCGCGTGCTCAATCAACTGTAGCTGAAAACACTGTCTTCTGTGTGTGTGTGTGTGTGTGTGTGTGTGTGTGTGTGTGTGTGTGTGTGTGTGTGTGTGTGTGTGTGTGTGTGCTGTCAGGGACTGACAGTGAATGTGGCTGAATTGAATTAGACATCCTTGAGAGTGTTTTGGTGGATATCCACACAGACTTTGTGCTTTTAACATACTCGTCTTTCCTGTCTTCTGTGGGGGAATCAAAATCATTGCTGTTAATGAAATAAATAAACCAGCAACGAATTACTTAAATGTCCCATTAATTAATTAAGAGTGTAATTAAATGCATAGATGTGTTATGAAATGTGTCATTAATTCATTAAATACTAATTTGTTTAATATAAATACATAATTATTTGGCAGAAGGCTATTATAACATTCTGCTGCTCTCGTCTTCCTGTCTTTCTCAGTCTCACCTTCGCTCGTTCCACTGACTCTACAACTGAACTGAAACCACTCCTTGCACTGCGCTCAGGTTGGAAATGCTTTTATTTATTGTCTATGTATGATAATAATAATAATAATAACTTTTATTTTTATAAAATATTTATATTTATTTGTATAGCGCCTTTACTGGAACCAATGTATGTAGCTTTATGTTAGTATTTAGAATGTTTTAAAGTATCATATTCCAGAGAGAGCTTGATATTGTGATCACACACACACATCAAACACAGCACACAGTGCACACCACGACATTTGACTTCTGCATTTAACCCATCACATAGTTTATGCACACGTGTAATTGTTTGAAGACTTGAAGATTTTATGATTTACTGTTTTTTTTTACATTGAACTGCCTCTATGTATTTATAAGTTCATGATCCAAACCAACCTGATAATTTTATGATTTACGACTGTTTTTTTATTTTTTTATTTTTTTTTACATTGATCTGCCTCTGTGTATTTACAAGTTCCCGACACCAACAAACCCTCCCTGGTAGCGGCCCTGACCAATCTGTGTGTGTGTGTGTGTATGCCCGTGTGTGTGTGTGTGTGTGTGTGTATGCCCATGTGTGTGTATGCCCATGTGTGTGTGTGTGTGTGTGTGTGTGTGTGTGTATGCCCATGTGTGTGTGTGTGTGTGTGTGTGTGTGTGTGTATGCCCATGTGTGTGTGTGTGTGTGTGTGTGTGTATGCCCATGTGTGTGTGTGTGTGTGTGTGTGTGTGTGTGTATGCCCATGTGCGTGTGTGTGTGTGTGTGTGTGTGTGTGTGTGTGTGTGTATGCCCGTGTGTGTGTATGCCCGTGTGTGTGTGTGTGTGTGTGTATGCCCATGTGTGTGTGTGTGTGTGTGTGTGTGTGTGTATGCCCTTCCTGTGCCCAGTGAGCAGATGAGGATGCGGATGCGGGCGGTCGCCATGGTGATGCTGTGGGGGGGCCTGGTGAGGCTGGGAGCGCCGGAGTGCCATAGCAGCTGTCACCTGGTCAACATCAGCATCCCCGTAGAGATGGAGGACAACCGCGTCTGCATCGTGGAGACGCAGGCCTGCGCCGGCATGTGCGAGAACAAGGTGACAGCCATCTATCGCGTGTATGAGTATGCATGTGTTTATGCATGTCTGTGTGTTTGTGTGACCGGGTGTGTGTGTGTCTATAATAGGGACAGGCCTGCGCTGGCATGTGCGAGAACAAGGTGACAATCATCTTCTATAGAGTGCGAAAGTGACGTCACTTCCACCAGACTCCATGGGTCCTCGGAAGTAAAAAAAAATGAATGGGTTTCAATGACGGCAAAGTCGCTATTTTTTGGTCCCGCATGAATTCGTCCATGAATGTAACATATGTTGTTTGTTAGTTTTAAATATATTTTTTCATACAAGAAAAAACATGATTCACCGCGAATACATTTTATTGTGGTATGTTTTGTGGGAGGCCGATTTTAGTACTACAGCTCGACGCGAATGAATTACGTCACCACTGACTGCACCACGCTGGGGTAGCCATGGTGATATCCCTGCTGCACTTTACCGCCTTTTTCCAAGGGCAGGAAAAAAGCATTGATAGGGGCGAAAATCATTATAAGTCCGGGCATGTTGAGAGCTTCTCCTATGCCGACGGGGAGATTGTTGGTGTTGTGCACGCCAGCCGCAGGGATCGGAGATACAAGGCTTCGGTGAGTACAACCTTATTAGCTGCCTTGTAGACGAGTGGTGTGACGTCAACAACGCGACGTAGTTCTTTTCGCTTTTGCTTGTCTTACAGCTTTAATCTGAACAACATAACAACAAATGGTAAAACAGTTAGCATGAAAAAACACTATTTTTATCCGCAAACAACATATTTCATATCAGGGATAAACAACGACTGGGACCAGAAGATAGCTATTTCGGGCTCATTGAAACCCATTCATTTTTTGGGACTTCCGAGGACCCATGTAGCGGAAGTCAACCGGAAGTCACTTTCGCACTCTATTGGCCCCCTGATGGTGGGCTGGTTTGAAAGGACTGGCTGGCTGAGTGGCTGGCTTAAAGCAATGCATTCTGGACTTGAAATAGTGACATTTTTGGACAATCTCGTCTGAATGTCACCGTACCAGATGGGTACAGTGTGGTATAGTGCTGTCCTTAGATTGTCCAAAAATGTCTCCATTTCAAGTGCAGAATGCATTGCTTTAAACCAGCCAGTCATTTTAAACAAGCCCAATCCGGCATGTACGAAAACAAGGTGACAATCATCTCTTATTGGCCCCTCCTGACATACATGTGTGTAAAATGGCTGGCTGAGTGGCTAAGTGGCTGGCCTAAAGCAATGCATTTTGCACCTGAAATAGTAACGTTTTTGGACAATCTCGTCCAAATGTCACCCTACCAGAATGCATTGCTTTAGGCCAGCCACTCAGCCAGCCAGCCAGTCATTTTAAACAAGCCCAATCCGGCATGTGCGAAAACAAGGTGACAATCATCTTTTACTGGGCCCAGAGATGGGCATCCCGGGTTCAGAAAGTAAAAGTCCTGCCACATATTTGTTCCAGCCGATGCACTGAAGCAGCCAATCCCAATGAGCACAACTCTTCAGCCAGGTGGATGAGCTAGTTTAGTAAAATCACCTGTGTACCGGCTCCTGTGGCCACGCACAAGGTAAACTTAGGTGTGTGTTTCAGCTATGTGTGTGAGTGTGGACACACGACTACAATGAAGGATTGATTGGTCTCGTCCGACATCACCATACCACACCATGCCATACACACACACACACACACACACGCCATACCTACCCATGTGCTATGGTGACATTCGGACCAGAGTGTCCAAAAACGTTTTCACTAACGTTTAAACTGTTATAAGTCCAGAATGCATTGCTTTAGGCCAGCCACTCAGCCAGCCAGCCAGTCATTTCAAACCAGCCCACCGTCAGGGGGCCAATCAGAGGCGCACAAACCGGATTGAGAAAGTAAAAGTCCTTCTCTTCCTTCTGCCCGTACTCGCGGTGTACGACAACCCCAGGGGCAAGCAACCCCTTACCATGCCCACACACACACACACACACACACATACACACACACACACACACACACACACACACACACCTGAAACACACATCTAAGCTTACTCACAGCTGTGTGTGTCCACAGGAGCCGGTGTACGACAGTCCCAGGGGCAAGCAGACAGACAGACACACACACACACACACACACACCTGACACACACCTTTGTAAGTGTACTCTGTGCGTGGCCACAGGAGCCGGTGTACGACAACCCCAGGGGCAAGCAACCCCTTACCATGCCCACACACACACACACACACACACATACACACACACACATACACACACACACACACACACACCTGACACACACCTTTGTAAGTGTACTCTGTGTGTCCACAGGAGCCGGTGTACGACAGCCCCAGGGGCAAGCAGCCGGAGGACAGGCAGAGGAGCTGCCACTTCCAGGAGTGGACCTACGAGAGCCGCCGCCTGCCCGAGCACTGCTACGCCCCCGCGGGCCTGGGTGGGGGGCTGGGTGGGGGTCTGGGTGGAGGTGGTGGTGCGGACATGGTGCTGACCATCCCCAAGGCCCTGAGTTGCGGCTGCAGCCCATGCGACACCAGCAGCTACGACTGCAGCACCCTCACCAGCCCTGCCATGGGCGCATGCCACTCCGCATCCCATGCGCCTCTGCTGCAGCTGCTACCGCATCACCTCTAAGAGCCACGCTACATGCCACGCTACATGCCACACACACACACACACACACACACACACACCCTCACCAGCCCTGCCATGGGCGCATGCCACTCTGCCTCCCATGAGCCTCTGCTGCAGCTGCTACCGCATCACCTTTAAGAGCCACGCTACATGCCACACACACACACACACACACACACACACACCCTCACCAGCCCTGCCATGGGCGCATGCCACTCCCCCTCCCATGAGCCTCTGCTGCAGCTGCTACCGCATCACCTTTAAGAGCCACTCTACATGCCACACACACACACACACACACACACACGGTCAGCACATCCACTATGGGTGCATGCCACTCCTCCTCCCATGAGCCTCTGCTGCAACTGCTGCCGCATCACCTCTGAGAAGAGCCTGAGCTACCCCTGCATGCCCAGCTACATGCCACACACACACACACACACACACACACACACACACACATGCTCAGCAGCCTCTGATGCCACTCCTCCCATGAGCCTCTGCTGCCACACCACCATGCCTGCCATGCCACACACACACACACACACACACACACACACACACACACACACACACACACACACACACACCTGCCTGCCTGCCCAGCTACACACACACACCCATTCACTCACCTATGTCCTGTATACCTGAGACCTGTCCACACCCATTTCTCCCTCTCACACACACACAGGATCCGATCTGTGTGTTCCCCAGTAGTCATGTGGTATATGACTAATGAGGCTTGATTAAAAAAGATGTTACCCATGCTTGCCGTCCCTACATGCCCTCCCCCGCAACACACACACACACACACACACACACACACACGCCCTAACCAAACCCATCCCCAACTTGTCAGTAAAGCATTGTTTTGGACCTTTTGTTTTAGAAACATCACCAAAATAACCACAAAAAAAAACTATGTTAGATTAGTGTGAAACACAATTTGTTCCCCACAAATCACCCATTGTCTGGTTGTCCCATCTCTGGGGGGAAATTTATGCCCCATATGTAGCTTCACCAGGCACACACACACACACACACACACACACACACACAGGACCAGATCTGTGTATGCCGGGGGTTGTCTGCCCCCTAGTGTTGATGTGACAAACTGTCGCTGTTTATGCCTTTATCCATTAAATAAAGACCTTACAAGCAGCAACGGTATCCCTTGCTCTCTGCCTGTTCAACAACATGACTACTTCTGTTTGTGTTTGTTGTTTATCTGAAGATGCATGACCTTATGTTGATGTGATTTGGCTACATTAACTCTGACATACAGTATGCAGCCTTACAGTAGACTTATGTTATCTATGTACAGTATGTCACAAAAGTGAGTACACCCCTCACATTTTTGTACTTTTTTATTACATGTTTCCATGTGAGAAGTCTGAAGATATAACACTTTGATACAATGATTTGTGCACTGCCTACTTTACATTGTATCAAAGTGTTATATCTTCAGACTTCTCACATGGAAAGATAGAATTTAAAAAGTACAAAAATGTTAGGGGTGTACTCACTTTTGTGACATACAGTATATTGGCTACATTACCTCTGACATATGCAGCCTTAGACTGAAAGTGGTCTGTGACCAGGGTCATTCAATAATAAGAAAACACACATATGCTCTGACAGGAGTAGACGGCAGTAGTATAAAAATGTCTTTATTAAAACACAACAGAATATACAAAAGATGCCTCAGATAACGAAACAAAAAAGAGCAAATGAACACAAGAAAGGCTAAAGATGAATAAAAAATACTAGTAGTGAAGACGTTGGCTTAGTTCTGACAAGGCAGCATTTCCACTGTGCTCTGCGGCTGCAGTCTCGTTCCTCTCCTCTCCTCCTTTTCTTTCCCGTCCTCTCCTCTCTCATTCCTCTCCTCCTTTCCCCTCCTCTCCCCTCCTCCCCATATTCTTCTCCTCTCTCGTTCCTCTCGTCTCCTCTCTTCATTATCCATGTCAAAACAGCAGCTTAAGTGTGTGACAACACTCTCCTTCGCTCCCAGGCTTGTCATCCTCCTCGTCTGGGCACACACACACACACACACACACACACACACCTCCTAGTTTTGTTTGTCATACTCCTCTTCTGCGCGCACACACGCACTCACTTACACACACACACACAGTCTCTCTCTCTCTCTCTCTCTCTCTCTCTCTCCCTCCCCTCCCCCTTCAACGACAAAAATCTCTTCCTCCTCTCCCACGCCTCTTTACCCTTCTTGTCCATGTCTGACCATCTGTATCTCAGTCTGTTAAACACCCTCCACTCCTCCTCATATGTCTCACCCTCCACTCCTCCACCCCCCGTAGGTAACCCCCAAAGCTAACCCCAACTCCTTCCCAAAACCCCAACTCTGTCCGTCGTGGTTAGGCGGCGAACTTGTTGCGTATGATCTCTTCGCCCTCCACCTCCACCTCTCCCACCCCAACTCGTAGGTAACCCCCCAACCCTAACCTCCATCTTCATCCAAAAACCTTTAAACCCCTCGTTGTTGATGTTTAGGCGGCGAACTTGTTGCGTATGATCTCTCCGCCCTCCACCTCCACCTGCTCGTAGAGCCACTTCCTGTCGCAGCGGCACTCCACGCCGCACTTGCGCGAGCCGCAGTCTGGGCACGGGTAGAAGCAGCCCATGCAGTCGCTGTCCAGGCAGTCACACAGGTCACGCCCACACGACACCAGCAGCCCACGGCTGTCATACACCTTACTCTTACCGCTCATCGGCTGCCTGGGGGCGAGAGACAGGGGAGAGACACACACATGCAGACACACACACGCACGCAGACACACACACGCACGCAGACACATGCAGACACACACACACACACATGCAGACAGACAGACACACACACACACGTACACACACATGCACACACACAAGTTTCAGAGAGGCGGCAAATTAATTATTACTATATCTTATTTCCTAGTGCACAGTCTGTTGTGGGAGAGGGGAGGGGGAGGGGCTACAGTGCAGTTCAGTACACTTCAACTGCCTTCAACCGTCTTGACACACAGACAGTTGAAGGCAGTTGAAGCTTGTTTTACTGACATAGTTGGCATTTGTTGTCCTAACAACATGACACTTGGCACCTCAGTCACTTGAGCCATGACGCCTATCAAACTTAACTTGAGCTCAGTGGAACTAATGGCTTAAGAGTTGGGCATGAAACAGCCAGGGAGACAGAGAGAGAGAGAGAGAGAGAGAGAGAGAGAGAGAGAGACACGCACACACACACACACACACACACACACACACACACACGTTCCTTGCATGTGGAATATCATGCATTAGTAGACAAATTACAGACAGATCTTAAAAGTATTATTATTATTATTATTACTACTATTATTATTATTTATAAGATGCCTTTATTTTAACTGCACACAAGAGGAAATTGCATTGCCATTGCACCCAATAGTGCAGTCTTCACATCAGGTCAGGTCACATAAAACACAGCATTATTATAACATCATATCCAACATAGCGGCAGTGGAAAAATTAGGCAAATAAAAGTCTTGAAAAGAACATGGCAGCCAGGTGGTAAATGAAGTCTCTGGCGATTATGTGTGACCCTGCAGTCAGGCAGGTAGAGTAGATGACAGGGGGAGACTGACTCAGCAGAACAGAACCCTTCATATCATTTATTATGTATTAACGGGGGACCCACCAGCCATCAGATATGGGGACTCACCATTTCCACGCCACTTCGCCAACAATGGGTGGGGTCA
>CM059288.1:2950280-2972780 GCA_030347295.1 Setipinna tenuifilis | reverse complement strand
CACTTGTCAATCAGGCCCACCCACCCAATCAGAAGACCCTCTTGGTTTGATTGACTGTTTTAAGCAGTAATAGTAACCAATGCGTTTTGGGCTACGCCCCCCCTTGGTCCACTTCACCGGCTGTGAATTTGCACCTTCAACTAAACGCACCTCAGCGAATTACAGCTCACTTCAGACCCTGCGACAGAACTTTCTTCTCCCGACACCGGTACACCAGCTGGCTCTTTCACACAGCCATAAAGTCACCATAAAAGTCAGAGGGTCGCGGAGATCAGTCACGTCAGCGAAGCCAAAGCCAAAGCCAGAGCCGGGCAGCAGACCGTGACAGAGCCGCTCACTGTGAAATAGTGCTGGCCACAGATTAATTACCGTTACCGCCGCAGCCCAGATAACTGCTGAAAAGGCCTCTAAAACTACCCCACCCCACCCCACCATTAATTTAATCTCACAGCTAGGGATCAATAGAGGACATCTATCCATCCGTTCATCCATCCATCCATCCATCCATCCATCCATCCATGCATCTATCTATTTATTCTATCTATTCTATCTAAGCCTAATGGATCATAATGACAAGGCAAAAACGGAATATTAAACACGTTTGGCCGTCACACTCTGGGTCACCTCTCTGGACAGGACAGAGGACACCCCCTCTTCAGTTCTCCTGTGCAGGGGAGGGGCGTAGGCAGGAGTCATCAAATGGGGTAAAATGGGCCCAGAACAAATCAGGTGGGTCTAGTCTAGCCCAAAGCACACAAGTTACTTAAACAGCCAAATCAATCAATCAAAAAGAGCCTTCTGATTGGGTGGGCCTGATTAAAAAGTGGGCGGGCAGTGCACAGGCCCACCCAAATCCACCCATGGCTACATTTTTATTTTCAACATTCTATTCTATCACACAAAGCCTCACAGAGCTCATCTCTAAACAGCTCAAAAGAATTCTTAAAAATCACTAGAATTCTGGAATGGTGATTTAAAATTCAGCTTTGTTTTGTTTTGTTTTGATTCTTTACAGACTTATCTGTAACCAAAACCTTACCAAAACCTTGCCAAAACAGATCACTAGCAAACTCAACTCCTAACCTAGCCTGGTAAACCAGCCCCACTGCATTCCGTACAGAGGGTCTGGCTGTGCTGTGCTGTACTGAGAAACGTTTTCTTCCCTTAGGTGTGGACTGGACTCTGCTGAAGTTTAGAAAGATGGGATCTGCCTTTACCCAATCGCTAACGTCTGTCTGGCGTGTCGTGATGTTCTAGCCACAGATGAGTTATGGCTGCAGCCCCCATAACGGCTCAGAAATCCTCTAAAACTATTTCCCCCTCATCAATTTAGACGTAATAGCTCATGATGATGAGGCGAAAACAGCGTTTTTAAACACATTTGGCCGTCACACTCTCGCTCGCCGCGCGGAACAGAGGACAAAGCCATTCTCTGTTCCCCTGTTTGACCAGGAGGGCAGCTGAAGCATTACTGCCCTACGCGAACACTCAAACTGCGGAAAAATACCTTCAAAGCTGTCATACTGCCCAATGAAACATGTTGTACAGTAGGTATAATAGGCTAGTGGTGATTCTTTTAATGTGCTTTTTTTATTAGGAAGAAGAAAGAGATTTAGTCACAGGACAAAAGAGGTGTTATAAGGTCAATTTCCAGTCCAAACTCAGTTTTGACAAAATATGTAATTACTGCCCTCTGGCCTTGTAGGGCAGCCTGGCTCAAGGCTGTTCCAAACTTCCATTCTAGAATCATGATGGCCTCCATCATTTGGCCCTGAGACAATCCCATCTCCTGACTCGGCAGGCTTTTATTAATGGACTGATGTCCACTATTAGCTGGAAGACCCTCTGCAGGTACAGGTGAAACCTTCCCAAATCTTGTCGGATTATTTGAATTTACTCCGAGTGGAGCCCGGCCAAGGCTTAGAATCCCCTCGAGGCTAAGTAAGACAGGTGGGTAAAGCACAGTGCAGGTGTTAGAGCAAAGGCCTGGCCTCCCTCCAGATTGACCTCTTCTACTGCCACACACTGTGTGTGTGTGTGTGTGTGTGTGTGTGCCTTCCTCCAGACTAACCTCTCCTACTGCCACTACTAAGTGCACTCTGTTTTAGAGGCACCCTCACAATCAGAGTTTATTGGTAATTTTTCACGATTGTTTGTCTATCACAAGCCATGTTATATTACCATTGCAATATTGAGAAATGTTATTGGTAATGTTATACATCGCACAGTTAACTAGCATTGCACAGCCTGACTGAACACTGTCATGTCCATGGTTACCATGCCAGTCGTTAGAATGCTAGCAAGGTATTATGGGATGTATACTAGGGGAATGGGCAGTTAACAGAAGTGTGTTCAACAGGATGCAGGTGGATCACTTGTGTGTTTGTTATCCACACTGTGCCACTTCATGCACAGCAAGGCAGGAGGGGCACAATAACCATGTTCCTCTTCTTATTACTTTAGCCATTAGCCTAAGCAAGCCTACTATTGGCCAGGTGATGAGACATCTGGCTGCGAAATCAATTTAAAAAAATAAAAATGTTATAAAGTTCACTAACTGAAAACAAAGGTTCATGGGAGCTTAATTTGTCTATTTTTAGAGGGATAACTTTTAAATATGTCTATTTTTAATTGGGTAAAGAAAGAGAAATGTCTGATAATAGGAAGACAACAGGGGGGATAAAAATTAAGAGCGGTTGTCTGTAACTATCAAGGATGTCGCGCGGTTCGCAAAAAATCAAATTTTTGTTTTTGTACCCAAACAATAGCATTTGATGACTTATATCACCTGTGAAAGTTTGAGCCTGATCAGATAAATATTTTGGGAGAACGAGGGCCCAGAAGTTTTGGGCAGAATCGGACTGTATTTTACGCTAATTTCACCATGCTTGACATTTTGACAAAAATATTAAAATAGAGCAAGAATCTTAAAACCAAAGAGTTCCACAACAAAACTAGAGATATTTGTGAGTAATTTGAGGTGTTTTATTAGTTCGTATGACAAAATCTGAATATTTTAGGGATTTTTACTTTATTGTCATTTTACGCTTAGAGTTTTCAGCGGTCAAATTCGTAGGCTTATAAATCCAAAAGTACCCGGAAATTGTCAAATTTTAAACTTTGCAGTCGAAGAGTAATACTTTTACTTGGTATTCGTGAAATAAAATTTTTGGGCACTGCAAAAACAAATCTCTGGGAAGACCCGATTAAAGTTGCGTTTTGGACTATTTCGGCACTCTAAAAGCTTTGTGGGGTCACGACCCGATCGGACATGGATCTCAAATACTAACTTCCCAAAGACTTACAAACCAGTTCAAATACTTAAAAACACTTTTAATAAGCTACTGTTTCACTTACAAGCCTCATTGTATGGTACAGATTTCAATTTTGAGCTTAGCATTCCCTGGGAACTCTACAAACAATAACAAAGTGTACATGCTTATACCGTTCGACACATAAACATTGAAACACGATGGAAAACAGCTACATTTGAAACTAGATAGAGGTAAAAATCAATGCCAAACAATGTCTATACCTTAAAGAGGACTATCAATGGGAAATCTAGCTGTATTGTAGGCCCATTCGTGAGTATTATTGTGCTGATCTCCTGCGTGATGATTTGAATTACAACTGAATGATCTATCTTCTGCTTTGTTCCAACTGAAGATGGTGGGCACGGTGTGTGTGTGTGTGTGTGTGTGTGTGTGTGTGTGTGTGTGTCTCACCTGCTTGTTCCAGCTGAATATAGTAGGCACTGCGTCCTCCTTTAAGAAAGGCTTGCCGTTGTAGTCGCGGAAGCAGTCAGGCTGGAAGTGCTCGGAGCAGAGGCAGGAGTTGGTGATGGGCACGAAGTTCTTGCGGCCCAGACTGCGCACCCACTGCTCCGCTAGCTGGGGCTTACTGATGGGGAACCTGGGGAGGGGCAAGTGTGTGTGTGTGTGTGTGTGTGTGTGTGCGAGTGTGTGTGTGTGCGAGTGTGTGTGTGCGTGTGCGTGTGCGTGTGCGTGTGCGTGTGCGTGTGCGTGTGTGTGTGTGAGGGCAGGTGGGGGGAAAAAGAGCAGGAGAAGGCAGAGGAACACTCAGAGGATGATACTTATAGTGGCCTACTTGTATTGATGCTAAAAATGTATGTAAATGTATAAGAACAAGTCTTAGGACAAGGCTGCTGGACAACAACAACCTGAGAACAGCGCAGGGCAGGTGGAGGAAGGAAGAGAACAGAAGAGAAGAGAAGAGAAGAGAAGAGGAGGTTCTCAAAGGAAGATGAGGGAGAGGAAGAAGGGCGATAAGAGAAGAGAGGAGAGGAGAGGAGAGGAGATGGAAGATGAGAGAAGAGGAGAAAAGAGGAAAGGAGAGGAGAGAATAGAAAAGCAGAGAGGAAGGAAGGTGAGAGAGCAAAGAGAAGAGGACAGAGAGTAGATAAGAGGAGGAGAAAAGGGATGAGAGGGGGGAGAGGATAACATAGTTCATCACAATATGTGGCCCATGATAATGATGTATACGATGCTATGGTACGTGCTATTTTACGACACATCCCAATGTCTGTTTAAATGAAGAACAAAACAATACCTTCTGAAGGGGCAAATGGCATTCTGTGTGGAACAACGTCACATGGTGGCATGGCATAATAGTACGGTGCTGCTGAGATGGAACAACATAATGTTGTTGCTTTCAAGCTAACAGCGCAACAACAAAACGTCCCTTTCTTTCATTCACGTCACATAACGGTTCAGCCTAAAGAAAGCTTTACCTCTCCTGTCGTACTTCCCCAGCCATAGGTAAGCTTATGCCTCAGAGTTAGAAAAGAAAGGGTCCCACAATGACAATGTCTATGTACACTCAACAACACATTGACATGACAGTGGCACCCAAAGCAATATTCAGCATCTCACCAAAATCAGTTTGCTAGCCAGGTAAGCTAAGTACCACCACCACCACACTGGCTATCGTGCTAGCCGGCCTGCTATGCTAACTAACTGAGAAATTTCATAGCTCACAAAGTTAACACAGTGTGGTCTTACCTATAAAAGCGGATTTCCGAGCCTTTTATAAACCGGTTTGAGCATCCTACCGCGGAGCAAATGATAGGCATGGTGAACTACACAGCATGCATGTACAACCTTGTACAGAGAGGGAGTTATGAATGTATGTTGTTGACTGCAAACACATCTAGACTTGCCAGCTACCAGCCAGTCTCTTTGGTTCAAGAACAGGAGGTTGCGTCACTGGAGAAGGGGCGCCTATTGGCTGGTAACTGTAGTCCTGTAGTGTGGTATTTACACCGCTAGGTAAAGTTGTTTCTGTATGTATACAGTGAATCATTTTTGCACCATGTTGATTTAGTTTTTCAGCTGCACAAGTGTGCACAAATTCAGTAGATGATGAAAACAACATTTAATACATGTAACATTTAATAGCATGTTCACTTCTGAATCTGACATTTCTATAAGTTTGTATGAATGAGGGAGTGGGACTATTGGGCTTCTTGATCAGATATACTATATCCTACATGCATAGGGACTTTTTATTCCATCCCTTTATCAGTTAGTAGAAGTAGTATTAGTGGTTGTTGGTGGTGGTGTTATTACACACTGGAAAACACTATGTTAATGTAACCTTATGTAATGATATTCCTACACCACTGGTGGCGCAACATATGACATCCCGTGGCTCAACCATTTGCTAAGTACAGAAGAAGTTATGACGTTTCCCTGAAAAACACACCTCGCAGCGCCAGCACCCTGGTTGGTAGGCAGAGCTTCGGGAAAGAGTGAGTGAGACCACAGCACCATCCTTGAAGGAAACGCTTTCGCAGGTGTGGAAGACTCTACGCAACCAAACAGCGCCCCTAAAAACCCCACGATGACAGAGCCGGACCCTAAATCTGTGCAAGATATGACCGCTGTGGTAAGTGCAATCGACGGCTAAAGACAAACAGCATTTGACAGGTGCTTGGCTAACGCCATCCTACCTACCCAGCTTCCAACGGTGAATGGAATGGATGATGTAGACTGGCGAAATGCTACAATGCACAGAGTTCTTATATCACACACACACTACTACACGGACGAAGCCTTCTTTTGCACATCCTGTAGGTAAAAGTAAAGTGTTTCACTATTATGTCTAACCGACTTCGCTTGCTTTACAGTGTCCTACTTTGCAATGATTGCTAGGGCGCTAGGTAGTTAGCTGGTTGTGTAAGTTAAACCGATACTGTACTCAGAGATGCAGAAAGCTAGCATTGTCAACCAAGGCAGTGAAATGGGCGCTCAAACTGATGTATTCGATGTCGGTTCAGGAGAAGTGTGTTATAGATGTGTTATTATATAAGTGAGCAAAGCCAGCACTAGTTGTAGCTAAGGAACGAACTTGGCTAGTTAACCCAGATAGCTATGCAAGTAACATCCATCAGCTACATAAAATCTTGTTTCTCTGTTTGTACTTTGCGCTGGATGAAGTCCTCTTGCCAAGTCAATACATAAACTTGAGGCTGTTCGCTGTTAGTAGGCTAGTGGCACTTTTAACAGAGCGTGGCATTCTAAAATTGGCAAATTTATACAGTAAATCTAACGTCCACCACCATCGACAACATGCGTGTTTCAGGGTAATCTAGGTTGTGTTTTTTAGCTTTGAAGGAACGATACCCTGCTGTTTGTCACGAACCTCTATCTGCCCAAGTCTGAAGCCGGTGTTTGGGATAATCTTAGCGCTGCACTCTCCACAGTTACCATGGTTTCTGTTTTGCTAAGGCGTGGGAGGCAACCACGCAATTTTGCTCCTCGGTGCTACGGCGAGGTGAAGTGTACGCCTACCTGGTTCAAGTCGCTTTCCGTGTTACACTAGCGACCTGGAACGGGTTCACCTACCATAGCGCTGGAAATGTGCACGAATGCGTGGAAAATTAGAATGTAGAAACTGCACTCATTAAATACGCTTTCATGTCCACTTACTCGCAAAGGACTAATCAATAATTACAACTTGTTTTGTTTTCTTGTTTTTTTTTTCACCCCTCCTGCCTTGTTTTGTTTTCCTAGGTCCAGACCCTGCTTCAGCAGATGCAGGACAAGTTTCAGACCATGTCGGACCAGATCATCGGCAGAAATATCCTTGCTGCTGCCGTTGTGCAGAATGTGCGTGTGGTCATGTTGCATTATGTGAAGACTGTGTGTGTGGGAGTTGCAGTGTTTTTACAGGCATGCTGCAGTTAGCACTGCAGAGCGCACTCCAGCGCTCACTTTAACTCAAGACATTAACTCATGATCCTAGCAACCGTGGGGAATGTGACGCGTGGTGCCTCACAACGCACATTTAGAGAGGGAGAGAGGCTAACAAGCGCCATTCTAGACACACACTTTCATAAGACGTAATTGCTTTTCCCCCCAGAGTGGGGTTGTTAAGTTCGCACACAGCTGAAGGTTATGAAAGAGTTTGAAATTAGTTTTTCTTTTGCTCTTTCTAACGCTCACATTTTAGTACACTCAGTGGCACTAAGTACATTGCATGCCATCTAGCAAACACTCTTATCCAGAGTGACTTACAGTAAAGTAGGTAGGGGCAAAATCCCCCCTGCAATACTGATGCTCTATCCAGACTGACTTACAGTTATTTGGGTACAGTGTTTCAGTTCCACACACACACACACACACACACACACACACACACACACACACACACACACACACACACACACACCCTGCAATACTGATGCTCTATCCAGGCTGACTTACAGTTATTTGGGTACAGTGTTTCAGTTCCAGTCACTGGAGCAGTGTGGGGTAAGATGCCTTGCTTAAGGGCACCTCTGCCTGGGATTAACCTCCACACACTGCACTGCACAATGGCACACACTTACATATACGGTACACACACACACACACACACATATATATATATAACGCCTCAGTGGCATGTATGCGTTGTATATGATTGTGCACAGGTGTGCATAGCAGGCTCTTTATACACACAGTATAATCAGGCTGTAGCTGTACTGTAGCTCTTCATACGCACAGTTTAAATGAGGCTGGAGCTTCCTGTGTCTGTTCATACACAGAGTTTAAATTAGGCCGGAGCCTTACGGGGCCCTCAGATCCGCCTTTCGGCAATACAACCAGCTCCCTCACACACACACACACACACACCTCAGCAATACAGCCAGCCTGGGCTGAACTCCCTCTGCTACAGTATTTATAGTAATAGCAGGGTGAGCTATTGATCACTGTGAGTAACGAAGGGCTCATCCTCCTCACAAAAGTCATCGTAACCACTGTTTATATTTACTGTATGCTTGGTGCTCTGACTCAGTACACACACACACACACACACACACACACACACACACACACACACACACACACACACACACACATATATATATACATATATATATATAACCAGCCACACACCTCAGCAATACACCCAGCACAAGCTGAACTCCCTCACACACACACACACACACACACACACACACACACACACACACACACACACACACACACACACACACTGTTCGCCTCAGTATGGGTTACATAAACACATGCAGATGAGTGTAGTAGTCAGTAGGGGTACAAGGGTTGCACTCCTCGTGTGAACTGCCCCTCCGTAATTGGGGGGGTACAACCTTTCACGGGCTGCTACCTTTTTACATTCTACATTGCATTCATTTGCTGATTCCCCCCCTGCCATTTTTGTCTCTTTGGGGAGGGGGGGAGGTGCTGGGTTTTTAATGGGAGCGAGTACAGTACCCCCCAGTCCCCTACCTTTAACGTTTTACAATAATTGCATTAATTTGACAATATCCCCAAAACCCTACAATTCTTGTTTTTGGGGGGGGTTGGGGGGGGGTGCCAGTTTTTTAATGGGAGCGGGTACTGTACCCCCAAGTACCCCCTGTAATTCAAGCTGTGGTTGTCCTCCTTAACTGGGTCACTCGAGATGAGCACCCTTTTTACATTCTACATTGCATTAATATGTCGACACCCCCTAACCCTGCCAAATTGGGGGAGGGAGGGGGTTTAATGGGAGCGGGTACTGGGTACAGGTACCCCAAAGTACCCCCTGTAATTCAAACTGTGGTTGTCGGTTGTCCTCCTTAACTGGGCCACTCGATGAGATGAGCACCCGCATCGATGACCTGGAGAAGAACATCGCTGACCTCATGACCCAGGCGGGCGTGGAGGAGGGGGAGGGGGGCGAGACCAAGCAGCCCACGGAAGCCGCCGCCCAGGGGCCAGAGTAAAGGTGAGAGGTCAAGGGTCAATGTTTAGAGAACCATAAGAACACACACACACTTATGTACACTTACACACACACATACATACACACAGAAACACACACAGATCTGAATGCACACAGACATACTCTCTCTCTCTTTGTCACACATCAGCAATAGTATTTTGCAAAGAGAGGCAACAAAACCGTTTCGCAAGCAAGATTTATTTTTTAACGGTCAATGACCGAAACGTTGGCAATAACTCTTGGTTGTGGAATGGGCAGTGTGCAGGAGTTCTTATTTCTCTAAGTTAGACCGTGGTCATCTGAAACGCACCTGTCTCCCGAAACACTGAAATGTGTACAGGTGTCTTCAGGTGTGCATCAGTTAATTTTCTTTTTAAAGAGGCAACAGCGTACCCAGTGCACAATGACATGTTGCTGTAGCTCCACAGTGCATAGTAGTAACACTCTCGATTGTGTCTGTGAAGATTCTTATTTATCCAAGTCATAGTAGTCAAAAGTGCTAAGCCACTTGTAAGCAACTGGACAGGTTAAAAGAAAACTAAGTACTTACGAACACTCTTGATTGTCCATTTGATTCTATACAATACACACATAACACATGCACATACAGTATAAGCATAGAGTCACCTCTGTGTAACCTCATTGTTTTTACACCAAGTACTGGCTGTCCAGGCAGGCAGGTCCTGAAAGAAAACGAGTTTCTATGTGAGAAAGATCTTAAATTTCCACCATTTTTCCATTATGTTGCCAATATTTCTAAGGGGAAATGTGGCGTGAGAGGGGGTTTAACTGCTCCAAGTCTGGCATTATTGGGCTCCAGTCTGACACAAGGATACAAGGATACTTTATTGGTCACATACATAGAGTCACTTTCGTGACGCATGTAGTGAAATGAATTGGCCTCTGCAAAAAGTGTGCTGAAGGTGGTGGTGGTGGGGGGGGGGTTCAGGTTGAATTCATAACACGAATGCATAACATAACACAAGCAGCAGGAGGAAGTGTGTGTGTGTGTGTGTGTGTGTGTGTGTGTGTGTGTGTGTGTGTGTGTGTGGCTCAGGCCTGCCCAGAGACATGGCGGGGCCTCTAAAAAGGTCCAATTATTGAGCGCCCCCCTCCCCCAAAAAAACCCTTTTTGCAATTGACTGTCCCCCCTGCCGACCTGGCTGCAGAAAGCTTCCATGTTCATCCATTATATTACATGACATTACAGTACACTTAGGAAACGCTTTTATCCAAAATGACTTAGAAAAGAAGGACATAATAAGCTAACAGAGGTGTAGAGGAACACAGAGTAAACAGCCTACTACACATACATACACACAAGGAGATACAAGTGTAAGTTTCCCGGAGCAGGGACACTTCACACACACACACACACACACACCCTACACACACAGACTCATACAAGCACGAGGCGCCTAGGTTAAGAGTTGGTTAGTAGAGATTAGTTTTGTTAGGAAGGGAAGCAGTCTCGGAAAAGACGGGTCTGCACAAGCTCTTTAAAGGTGGAGAGGGATGTCACTGCTCTTGTAGTGACTGGTAGCTGGTTCCACCATTGAGGGACAACGACAGAGAAAAGTTGCGAAAGCTAGCATTGTCAACCAAGACAGTGAAATGGGCGCTCAAATGTATCCTATGTCGGTTCAGGAGAAGTGTGTTATAGATATGTTATTATATAGACGAGCAAAGCCAGCACTAGGTGTAGCTAAAGAACTAACTTGGCTAGTTAACCCAGATAGCTGTTTGTTTCTTTGCAAGAAAAGGTGGAGGACGAAGATGTTTTGTTGGGAAGGGAAGACAAGGGAAGGGACAGGACGGGAAGAAGGGTATTCACAAGCTTTTTAAAGGTCTGGATAGGAGGGATATCACTGCTCTTGTAGAGACTGGTAGATGGCTCCACCATTGAGGGACAGCGACAGGGAAAAGTTGAGGAGGTTGAGGTTGAGGATGAAGATGTTTTTGTTGTGAAGGGAAGAGAAGCGAAGTTCATATTCCCCCTTATGTGCGTCCGTTGGGAGGGTGTGTATGAGTGTGTGTGTGTGTGTGTGTGCGTGCGTGTGTGCGTGTGTGTGTGTGTGTGTGTGTGTGTGTGTGTGTGTGTGTGTGTGTGTGTGTATGAGTGGCCAGCATCAGCTGATGATGTAGGCTGAGCCCCTTCTAAGCAGCCTCAGTAAAAACCATCACATCAAGTTCTCAGCACAAAACAACTAAAGCCCAAACTCTCAGACAACACAGCAGCCAAAAAGCCACTTATGCGTTTGCCTGGTCTTGTGATCATAAGCCTGATCATGCCAGACTTGGAGCAGTTAAACTCCCTTCCACTGCATATTTCCCCTCAGAAATGCTGCCAACATTATGGATAAATGGTGGAAATTTGAGATCTTTCCTGAAGACAAAGAAACTGGTTTTCTTGCAGGATCTGCCTGGACAATCCAGTAGTCGGTGTAAAAACACTGAGGTTACATTGATGTGACCCCGTGTCTATATGTGTGTGTGTTATGTGTGTTATGTGTGTTGTGTTATGTGTCCATATGTGTGTGTATTATGTGTGTGTGTTATGTGTCTATATGTGCGTGTGTTATGTTATGTGTATATATGTGTGTGTGTTATGTGTCTATATGTGTGTGTTATGTGTTATGTGTGTATTATGTGTGTGTGTTATGTGTATATATGTGTGTGTGTTATGTGTCTATATGTGTGTGTGTTATGTGTGTGTTATGTGTGTATTATGTGTGTGTGTTATGTGTGTATTGTGTGTTCTGTGTGTGTATTGTGTTGCATAATGATGCTTTATGTAACACATGCTGCCTCTCTGCCTCCCTGCAGTCCTTATTTATACACCTCATAGGCAGATAGCTGGCTGCCTGCATAAATAAAGAGCCTCTATGCTTCTGCTTCCACATGCTATTCCCTCTAGCACACTAGCGCTCACTGTTCCAGCAGCTCACATGGAAATGCACACCAGCCACCAGTCACCAGCCAAATGCTGCTGCTGAAATATAAAAAAGTGGCTGGTCAATTTTTGTTTCCCAAATTCTGTTTTTATTTTCAAGAAATTGTTTACAAATTGTCCCATCCCCCACCCACCCCTTACCCACATCAAACAGCAAGGCTGAACGTAGAACTGTAATGTTGGCTGGTCAATTTGTTGGACACAAAATAATAATTTACTATTGAGTGGCTGGTGAATTTTTTATAATTTTTTTGTCAGTGGCTGGTACAAGTTCACATTTTGTTATTTGGAGTTCTTTTCCACCCCTGTCTGGTAGGTGTAAGAGTAAGACCATTAATCTGCTGGATCCAGTACATTGCCAAAAAATAAGGAAGGACAAATAAGAACAAGAAACCCTTGTGACCAAAATCCAGACGGCTTTGGTTGAAGAAATAACCTGGCAGGGTACACAATAGGATTGGTCACTCTGTAATAATGGAACCAGACAAAACCAGACTTGTGTACCTCAGAGGAGAAGTACACATAAGAACCAAAGCAGCCCCCGTTTGTCATTGTGATTGCATGGCACAGACCAGCACACAGTGTACACAACCAAATGAACTCTGCAGTTAATTAACACATCGCACACCTGAGCAAGGTGCAGCCATGACAACGGCGCACGGGGAGCAATGTGTACCCATGCTCAGGGTACCTCAGTGTGTGTGTGTGTGTGTGTGTGTGTGTGTGTGTGTGTGTTTGTGTGTGTGTGTGTGTGTATGGGAACAGTACTATGATCAGGGTACCTCAGTGTGTGTGTGGGGGGGGGGGGGGGTGGAACGGTACTATGATCAGGGTACCTCAGTGTGTGTGTGTCTGTAACACCCCCCCCCCCCCCCCCCCACTCCCGCTGTTGTGTTTGTCCCTTGGGGGGGGGGGGGGGGGTACTTTTGATCAGGGGGTACCATTTTCCTTAGTACCCCTATAATTGGAGCTATGGCAGTATGGAATTTGAGAATATTACATTGTTCATGAACACATTGCAAAAATCTTGATGAACACATTGAAAACATCGCCGTTGTGTATTCTGCCTAAACTGAGTAAATGACTTGACTGAAATAAACAGGATCACAAACAGTTCATTAAAGATTGATTGATTGATCAAATAAACAAATACAAATAAAAGAAAGTAAAACATTAGAAAAAGATGTTACAGATCCTATCTAGCTCAATTTTAAACAGCAACAAGTTTCAAAAAGAAAATGAACTTCTGCACACCTCTAAAGAACA
Source organism: Setipinna tenuifilis (assembly GCA_030347295.1). NCBI lineage: Eukaryota > Metazoa > Chordata > Actinopteri > Clupeiformes > Engraulidae > Setipinna > Setipinna tenuifilis. The sequence goes on along the minus strand of CM059288.1, from coordinate 2,959,327 downwards.
CAGGTGCTTTAGAGATGACTGCGGTTTAACTTAGGAAATTAGAAACTCCCACACGCTGCCCATTTTGCAAGCAAGATTTTTTTACAATGTTTGAGTCATAGACCTTCGTCAGGTTGCTCAGGATTTCGTATTTAATTGGCCAGAAGGAGATATGCCCAGAGGTGACAGCCAATGAGAGGTAATACAGTCTTGAATCATTCATGATGAAGGAAATAAAAGCTGTAATAACTGTGTGTGTGTGTGCGTGCGTGCGTGTGTGTGCGTGCATGCCTGGCTGTGTGTCTGTGTGTGTGTGTGTGTGTGTGTGTCTTCTCTCCTCCAGAATGCTCCCTACTGCATCACTGAAGAAGTCCACACCATTGAAGATGTTCCTTTTGCATTGTGATGATTTAATTATGATTTTCTAAGTATGAGGCGTTTTATACAGTATCATGTTATTCTGAGTGTAAGTGTTGTGGGATAATAATTGTTGGTTATTATTTATTTTATTTTATTTTTATTTACCTTAAAAGGTCACAGAGTAAGTCATTACACACCAGACACCAGTACTAGTTACCTGCCAAATAGACCTCATAACCCCCCCTCCCCACACACACACACACACACACACACACACACACACACACCCAACAAGAGATGCAAAGACCCTTCCTACATCATGTTTTCTACGTCATTTGTCGTTGTTCAGACCTTTAAGAAGTGTTTACAGCATCAGTCCAGATTTTCAACTCTTTAGACACACACACACACATGCACACACACACACACATTGCTCATTTAGTCAGTGTGTGTCGTAGCCATAAACTGTACACATTCTATTCTAGACACATAAACCTGTATACAGTCATTGGTCGAAGCATCTGAGCCATCCAAATTCACTTTGCCAGACAGATCAGGACTCCATATTGTTATACTAAAATGTCCCAAAATACTATGAGATTCTATAGTAGCTGTGGTATTCCTATAATGTATTTCTATAATAAAATGGCCCAAAATACTTAATAAGATTATTATAGTACTCCACAGTACTTTTTCCTGAGGGGAATTAGTAGATACATAGTCAATATGTAGTGAAGTTTTTGCTGAATAATGATGAGACCTTTTTGTAATTATTTCACCCTACAGTGTATTTTAGTGTAATGCAAAAGTGGGAGCCCCAGCCATCAGCCACTAAAAGCCTCAGCTTACAACACTTTGGGCAAAAGTAGTAATAATTACTGTAATTATGCAGTAGTTACATTATGTTTTAGAACACTTTTGGCAAAATACTGTTCCACCTTTATCGCAGCATTTATTAGGCAACCCAGTCCAGAATCCAGTTCCATTTTTTTTCACACACAGTTCACATAGCGTGCATCAGATACCTAGTACAAGATTCTCCATTTGTCAGACTCCCAAACTGGAGTCATTCCTGTCTTGTCACGGTTCACATAGCATTTCCCTGACTCCCAGTTCACATCTCTCAGACTCCCAGTTCACATCTCTCTGACTCCCAGTCCAGAGTCATCCCTGTTATGTCACAGTGGTAAGCACAGGCAGGGGGGTACGAGAAACGGGGGGGTGGGGTGGCGGGGGGTGGTGTTGGGGGGTGGGGTAAAACCTGTAAAATCTGGTGCTATATCTGCCCTCAGACACAGGGCACTGAGGGGAGGGAGGGGTAGTGGGGGGGTGGGGGGGATTTGGGTTAGATGGGGTAGATGGGTATGTTACAAATACAAATACTGCACTGCAACCTGGTGGAGAAATCATGATGTTAGTGACTGTATGTGGAGTGTGCACCACGCTGGCAATGAACTTCAGTGAAGTCGAGGTGTTTTGATTTACCCGTGTTCCACACAGAGGCTGTGTCCTCCTGCTGTACAATGGAGATCTGTTGGTCTGTTGGTTTGTTTGTTTGTTTGTTTGTTTTGGGGGGGTGGGGGTAATGCTTTAACTAAGATAAATAAAACATACTGTAGGTGTTATATGCTTCTTGACTCATAAGTAGGCTTGGGCAGTATTTAAAGAATACTGTATATGGGGTGTTTTTAAATACTGAAAGTATGATTTTTTAATACTGTGGCGTCCTTACAGTTCACAGTAAGAAATTGTAAATTAGTTTGCCAATGTCGGAGTGGTACAGAAATGCTCTGACTGATACAAAAGAAACAGTTTCTCGCATTACATATAAAGTTGTAATAACAACACTGCAATATATAATATATAATGAAAATCCTTTAGTGCTACTAGACGAGAAGTCTGATTTGTGGGAGTTAAAGCTGGCCATACCTACTGACCAATGCCTGTCTACATATGTGGCGTACCGGGGTATACCGGGGTATCACGTCAGGACAGGTAGATTATCGGGGTGTGAAACATTGGATACGGCCCAAGCCTACTTGTAGGGCATTTTGTCTTGAACGTGACGGACACAGTAAGCTTCTGCTCAGAGCTGTGCTTGATCCGCTGGTCTACCCTTGCTAAAATAAAAATAAAAATAAACTATTTGCTGTTTCACTTCTTAAGGACGGCCTCTTTTCTTTCTCTTTTACGATGTGGTCGTGGCCCTCAAGTGATGCTGTTTAAATCTGTATCACTGCTAATAATACTACAGTACATTTAAAATATATTTTGACTATATATACACACACACACACACACAACAGGGCCTCTACCCAAAAGATGAGCCTGTGTGTGTGTGTGTGTGTCTGTGCAGGCCTGCCCACAGAGATGACTGGTGTGTGTGTGTATACTGCCTAGAGAGATGACTGGTGTGTGTGTGTGTGTGTATGTATGTGTGTGTGTGTGTGTGTGTGTGTATATTGTCCAGAGATGACTGGGCCCCTGAAAAGATCCAGTTATTGGGTTCCCCCTTTAAAGACCGTCACTGCTCATAATTCTGCAGTAAATGTAAAATGTATTTTGACTATAAACACACACACACACACAAAACAGGGCCAGGCTGGTGAAGATAGCTGTGTATGTGTGTGTGTGTGTGAGGCAGAGAAGGAGGGGGTGGTTGCTGCAGTTGGGATGTGTGGGGTCAGTTATTGGGTTGCCTCTTTAAAGGCTGTTTAAAGGCGTTTGCAGTGTTTTGAGTTAATTAGCTGATTAATGTGTGGTCTTCAATATTGAACCTTTTGACAATATTCTAATTTTCTGAGATACTCGATTTGGGGTCAGTTATAATCAATATTAAAATAAATAAACACTTGAGATATGTCAGTCTGTGTGAAATGATACTTGTTCATTATACAAGTTTAACTTTTTGAGTGGAATTACTGAAATAAATCAACTTTGTCATGATATTCTAGTTATATGACCAGCACCTGTAGCTGTGCATGATCAGAAACATCATCAGGACTTTCTTCTCAACCGCTGAAGCCATGGAAAGAATCATCTCCTTTTCTCTTTGTTTCTGCAAAAAACAAGGAGGCGTGCTCAACACCCTGTGTTTCTGTGACTCGGTGCTTAAACTTCCTGAAAATTAAAGTGAAGATTCAGAGAAATGAAGCAACTGCAGCACTGTAGTTTTTTCTTACACTTTTTAGTGTACCTCAGTGTGTGTGAGTGTGAGCTTCAGGCTGGCACCCTTCTTCAGTGTGAGAAATGGCGATTTGCTCGCTTTCTTTCTCTAACTCTTTTTATTTATGCTTCATATCTTCTTTCTCACACAAGCGTTCACACCAAAGTGGAGTGTGTGTGTGTGTGTGCGTGTGTATGTGTGTGTGTGTGTGTCTGTGTGTGTGTGTATGTGTGTGTGTGTGTGTGTGTGTGTGTGTGTGTGTATGTGTATGTGTGTGTGTGTGTGCGTGTGTGTGTGTGTGTGTGTGTGTGTCTATGAGTGTGTGTGTGTGTGTGTATGTGTGTGCGTGTGTGTGTGTATGTGTGTATGTGTGTGTGGGAGGAGTGTGGAGGTGCCGTATACCTGCCATATGTTCTGTGTATCAACACGGCGTCGCGGCATCATCATGTGTGCTTGGAGGCGTGCTGAACTTGGTGCACTCTGCTTCAGAGAGACAGATGCTTCAGAGAGACAGATGCTTCAGAGAGACAGATGCAGTTTATTCTGCTCGGAGACAAGAGCAGCTACAGCCATAACAGCAGCAACAGCAGCAGCAGTGAGAAAAGGTTAAGTGCTGTATCAAGTATCAGTATCAAGCAAAGGCAAATTGTATTGGTATCCATGGCATGTGCAACCAATAATATATTTCAAGAACTGTTTTGATTGTAGTTATGATAAATAAAGGCTATGTCCCTGATTATTGAAATATTGAAAACAGTTAAAACAATGTATTTACAATGTGGTTTTACATGTGTTTAAATAATTGTGTTTAATTTGTGTTTAAATAATTGTATTCTGTTTTATTTCCTGGGGAGAACGCTCTGTTTTGCCCCTTGTTCCTGTAATCAGCGTTTGCCCCTGTGGAAGATGTAATATTCACACAGAATATTCTGAGCTTATTTAGGTGGTGCAAGTTCTATTGTAAGTGACAGCGAATTCAGCCGGTTGCAGAAATAAAGGCGCATATCCACATTGCACCACTAGGTGAAGTCACTGGGCTATCAAACTTATGCAGAGGGCCAGCGGAGTGCGATGCATACGAACATCTCCAGACAAGTTTTATCCTCCTGGGTTTCCTTCAGTATGCGATCACACTGTATGGCGACTCTCTTAGCAGTCTTCATGTATTTGTTTGTTTCTCTGTTTGTTTGTTTCTCTGTTTGTTTCTCTGTTTGTTTACTAGTGGTAGCAGTAAAGTTATGGCAGTGCTTGTGTACGGGCTGTGGTTAGGGGGCTGGATGAGATTGAAGTTGAGTTTGAATTTGAAAACTTCTTCTGTGTCTAATTATCTTTGTCAGAGTTTCAGAGTTTTACTGAAGTAAAACTGGCCTAAAGATCTTCTATGCACTTCCAACATTTCTTTTTATTCTTTCCTGGAAACGGTTATGGGCTTTGGTTATAAGTGCTTTCAGTAGTGGGCTAGAGTATGTAAACACTTGGAAAGCAGTCTTTGAGCTTGACAAAGAAGAGTTCAGAGAAATGTGGGCCAGTTCCACTTGGACTCCAGTTAGAGGAGTATTCTGTTCGGGAGTCTTAAGCTGACGTCCCTCCATCTTGACCTTTGACCTTGACCTTTCACCCTTGATAAGTGGACGATGGTCTGATCATATCACATCTGCAGTGTGAACACCCTCATTTTTATTACAAGGTTAGAGACACTCCTGGCATGGCAGACAGGTACGTTTTTTGAACTCTAGTTTTGTCATAATGAACATTTAATGAGAAAGCACTCAGGGAGCACAGATGTCTGGTAAGGCATGCTGTATCTCCCAATACTAAGACAATCTTCACAAAATCCCCTGGATCCAGACAGTGACATGGACACACATACACACACATACACATACATACATATACATACATACATACATACACACAGTGCTATGGCCTTCCCTCAGGCATTATTTCCCTACATGTGTCTGCTGTCATCTTTATCTGTCTCTAATCAGATTTCATGTTGTGTTATGTCTTATGTCTTCACATGTGTTCTGTTCTCATTATTGCCCACAGTGAGTGCCTTCTGCTGACACTTAGACAGAGCTATACATACAAAACATTATAACTGTGATTGTATTTTGTACTACAATCAAACACTGTATTCTCTCTGTTTTGGTCATCCAAAGAAAATAAATGTTTAAAAGTCTGAATGGATTGATTTCAATCTCATCTCTGTGCAATAGATGATCACTTTTGGCTAAACTGACACAAATGTTAAATCTGCAAATACTAATAAAAATGGGCATGGGTAATGTTGAGTTCCCTTTACACATGTTTAAATAAAAGTTAAGTATAAAAACACGTTTGTAAAGGAAAGGAGCACAACAGGAGGTTGCTGTAGTTCAACACATTAACCTCTAGAGGGCGCCATTATCCTACACTTCCACAGAAACAAATGCAACATGGTCTCATAGACTTACAAGTGTGTTACACAAGTGTACTTTTATGTGTGCAATTGTGCATAACCAGTATTAACATTTTACAGTGAAACATAATCATAAACAAATATATATGTGTGCAAAAATAAAATATTTTTAACATACATACACACATATATTTCTCTCATATGTTTAATTTTCTTAACCTAATTTATAAAATAATGACATCTTTGTTCATATACATACAGTTTTTTACATACATATTTTTAATGTGCTATGGTGAACGTCGATTTCCTGGAGAATGTAGTCTGTTTTGGCCCAAAAGAAAAGTAGTCCAGAAAAGAAACTATGGATCACTCAACAATAAGCCTCCACTGAAAAGCCAGACGTGTCTTTCTTCCTTTCATTCAGTCGTGTGTGTGTGTGTGTGTGTGTGTGTGTGTCAGAAGATCTTGAAGCCCTTGAGCAGTGTGAGTGTGGGGGCCCTGCGTTTGCTCTGCGCCCTGGAGGTCTTGACGGTGACCAGCTTGGCCGTGGCGGGGGCGGGCATCTCCTTGAAGATGGGCGGGGCCATCTGGGGTGGGGGGTGGGGCATGCCGAGGAGGGGGCGGTCCTCGCTGATGAAGAGGGGCCGGACAGGAAGTGACCTCTCGGCCTCGCGCCTCACTTCCCTCACGGCCTCGTGGAACACATGCTGCACAGACAGGAAGTCCAGACAGGCTGACGTCTCGAAGAACACGCAGCCGAACCGGGCAGCTAATGCGGCGCCTTCACACTTACTCACCTGCCTACCACACACACACACACACACACACACACACACACACACACACACACACACACACACACACACACACACACAGAGTTAGACACGCCGACACCTCGAAGAACACACAGCCATAGCGGGACGCCAACGCTGCACCCTCACACTTACTCACCTGCCTAACACACACACACACACACACACACACACACACACACACAGAGTCAGACAGGCCGACACCTCGAAGAACACGCAGCCGAACCGGGACGCTAACGCCGCGCCCTCACACTTACTCACCTGCCTAACACACACACACACACACACACACACACACACAGACACACACACACAAATACACACACACACACAAACACACACACACACACAAAGAGTCAGAGCAGCACCCTCACACTTACTCACCTGCCTAACACACACACACACACACACACACACATACACACACACACACACACAGGTCAGAGCAGCAACTTCACATTTACTCATCTGCCTAGGACAGAACACACACACACACACACACACACACACACACACACACACAGTCAGAGCATCAAGTTCACAGTTACTCATCTCCCTAGGACAGAGCACACACACACACACACACACATCATGATAATCCTAAAAGAGAGCAGGGCTTAGACTTGTCTAGTGTAAGTGCATGTGCTTCACTCTGTCCACCTGCTCTGGGTAAATAGTCTCTACATCAAAGACCACATAATACTGCCGGACCACCCACACACACACACTCTCACACACTCTCAGGCACACACACACACTCTCTTAGGCACACACACACACTCTCAGGCACTTTCAGCCAGGCCATTAGGGTGATTTAGAGTGGTGGAGAGATACACACACACACACCAGAGATACACACACCCCAAAGATACACACACACACAGCCCCTACTCTCACCTTATGCTTTATGATCATAACACACACACACACACACACACACCAAAGACACACACACACACCTCCTACTTTCACCTTATGCTTTGATCATAACATACACACACCAGAGATACACACACGCACACACACACACACCAGAGATACACACACACACACCTCCTACTCTCACCTTATGCTTTATGATCATAACACACACACACACCAGAGATACACACACTCACACACACACACACACTAGAGATACACACACACACCTACTCCTCTCACCTTCTGCTTTATGATCATAACACAGACACGCAAACGTGTGCACATACACAACACACTCGCACATGCACACATACACACACACACACACAGTCGCACACACTGCCCACACCCTGGGCTTCGTGATCAAAGGCAGTCAACCTGCTTAACACACAACCCTTTAATCCCACAGCTCTTCACGGTGATGGCTGTCTGACTGGACCCAGCTGTGGCCGTACACACACACACACACACACACACACATAGACACACAGATGCGTGCACACACACATGCACACACTCACACACACATGCACACACACTCACACACACACACATGTGCACACACACACACACACACACACACACACACACACATACACACACACACACACACACACATAGACACACAGATGCGTGCACACACATATGCACACACTCACACACACATGCACACACACTCACACACACATGCACACACACACACACACACACACACACGCAAACACACACACACACACACGCACACACACACACACACATACTGCATGTGTATAATACAGATGCCATGTGCACTTACGCAAATGGAAGGAATTTGAAAAACATATGGCTGAAGCCTGGGTGTACCCTCACCTTATTCAAACTTTCCAACACACCTTTCCAAACAACACACACACACACACACACACACACACACACACACACCCCTAAGCAAATATTTACAGGTCTGAAGAGGACCCAAAATCAAACGATGAGATTGTTATAACTTTGTAAGTGTGTTTGTGTTTATGTATATCTGTGTACCGGGAATCTCTCTGTGTCTGTTTGTGTGTGTGTGTGTGTGTGTGTGTGTGTGTGTGTAATGTGCATGCATGTATGTAGTGTGTGTATGTGTGTGTGTGTGTGTGTGTGTGTGTGTGTGTGTGTGTGTGTGTGTGTGTGTGTGTGTACCTGTAGCGGTCCATGTCCAGCTTGTTGCCCAGCAGCAGCACAGGTGTGTCTGGGCGTGTGTGTTGAGCGAGTGTGTGCAGGTAGGCCTGGGAGCCCTGGAAGGAGGAGCGGTCATCGATGCTGTAGACCACCAGGTAGGCGTGAGCCCAACACACATACCGCTCGCAGTTCACCGGACCCTCCTGCAGGGGGCGACACGGAGACCGGTAGGATTACACACACACACATGCACACACAC
>CM059288.1:2942780-2945280 GCA_030347295.1 Setipinna tenuifilis | reverse complement strand
ACTCATATACACAGATGCCCACACATTCACACACACACTCACTCACACACCAAACATTTGGTAGTTGATTGTAACTCTCTAAGTGTAATTTAAACATTTTTGGATTTAAATGGTGTCCAGCGTCGAGGTTGTTTCACATTTTGAAAGTGTTGATTCAACTCTGGAGAGCGTTCAAATTAACTCTGTGGGAGTCAAATCAACACATTGCCTTGCATAGGCCTACCCACGCATACACACATGCTAGTTAGGCACATGCCCCTAAAATGTTCACAGGGGATGATGGATGGTGATTGCTGAGGAAAATATGAATTTCATTTCACTTATTCCAACCTGCACCACTACTACACACTACACTGCAGACACTAAGAGTCTGGCAAAGCTGCAAAGGTTCAGTCAGTTTAGAGGCAGCGCGTTCCGTTCTCTTCACAGTCACCTCCTCATGTGCCTTCCTACAGAAAATTACAGGGTGACGGGCGACTCGGGTTACGTAACCCCCCATTACAGTGGGTCCGTCCTGGGTTTGGACCCAGCCGTGTTTGGTCAACACGGCGCCACGAGGAGACGTTCATCATCGCGCAGAGAGCAGTCGCGAGACACAGCGCGTCTGAGGCGCACGCACACCACACTCACCCAAGTTGGGGTCATACTCCGTGATGAAGCGCCTGGTGAGGAACTTGACGATCAGCGCTGAAAGAGGGAACACACACTTCCTGTTGGAGGACACACACTTCTCCATGGGAACAAGAGCACGCAGAACTTCGGCGGGGGTCCCGCCGAGGTCCTGGGAACTCTCTGTCCCTCCCGTACAAACAATCACGACTTTAAAACACAGCCATATAATTAGCATTTAGATAAATAAAGAGAGGCTTAGACGTACAGATAAGTACATAAACTGAGCACAATATTCAGTTTAAAACAAATGCTCTTGTAGTGAACATTAAACATTATGGGCATGTTGACTTTTCTATTTTTTCCCTCGCTGATTAAACGCATGCAAAACATCCTAAACTTTTGCAGATGTCCCCTGTGCAGCATACTCGTCAGTTAAAAGTTAGAGGACTCAGTGAACTAGTGTGCCTTGAAAGCGTTTTCATGACACAATGCATTTTCCCGTTTGTGGACAGCATCGGGACCAGCACCGGTAACACACATACCTGACTTTCCGGACCCAGCGACTCCCAACACGGCAAGGTTGATCTCCGCCAGTCCCCTCTCCGCAACGGAGACAACATTGCAGGATCTGCCTTTGCCAAACATCGGGGATGCCCTGGACACCACAGCAAAGGGCAGCAAGTCAGTTAGTCGAACAACAGAGAGCATACAGACACATAGCGATGTCCATTCCACATAGCCTCCAATGCTCTTACCTGTGAAGTCAGATTCATACAAACTTGCAGGACATCTTGATCTACTGCATACAGAAAACAATAACAGTACCGACAACCGACAAATCCAAACTTCCCCAAGTTAGTCCAGATAAAGACAGCACCTCGGAGGCTGAGACAATAAAAGTGTTGTTGCCTAAAAAAGCAAACTTCCCGATAAACCCGCTCTGCCGCAGACACAGGGAGTTAAAAAGTTCATATGCTGTCCAGTATCCGGATGCTGACGCGGAGGGCACGACTTCCCAAAGTCCTTGTAAGGAATCTCCGAACTAACATCCAGAAAACGAGACAGAAGTCTGAACTGCGCATATTCTCTCACTTTCTCTGTCTGTTTTTTGACCCGGAAACTTGGTAATATGGTTTGGTAATATAATTACATCCCCAGTGTGAATGAATGGTCAACCAATAAACAGGGGTGGGTGTAGTATGAAAAAAAATACCATTTAGCTTAAGTCACTTAAGCCATAGGTCCTGAGTTTGGAAATAGACTGATTTACCAGTAAAAATAATCACACACACTCACAGTCACACACACACAGACACACACACATGCACACACAGAGACTCTCTCTCTCCCTCTCTCTCTCTCTCTCTCACACACACACACACACACACACACTCATTTACACACAAACACACCCGCACACACACAAACACACACACTCTTTTACACATAAACACACACGTACATACACAAACACGCACACCAGTTGATTGGGAACTTACCCTAATATTTGTGTGTGGCCCGCCAGGAGCAGTATCAGGCTTCCTGGATCCTGCTGATGGGATATTGACAGATGTTGACAGATATTGTGTATGGAGTAAAGATGTGTAGTTAGGCTTGCCATAATGTGTAGTAAGGCTTGCCATAGTTCTTGTGTAGTGCAAGCAGGGGTGCCGCTAGAAATTGTGGGCCTCATGGAGGAAAATAATTTTGGGCCCCCACCACAACCATATCATAGTCCTCTGTGGGCCCCCACCACAACCATATCATAGTCCTCTGTGGGCCCCCACCCCAACCATATCATAGTCCTCTGTGGACCCCCACCCCAACCATATCATAGTCCTCTGTGGGCCCCCAACCATATCATAGTCCTCTGTGGACCCCCACCCCA
>CM059288.1:2930280-2940280 GCA_030347295.1 Setipinna tenuifilis | reverse complement strand
CACACACACACTCACACACACACACACACACACACACACACACAGAATGTGAATACTCCATACAAGTTCATGTCACTTTATATCTGTGTCCCAGTGGTCCCTAAGTGATTGGACTGCTGTATTTTGTGAGTATATAAGCCATATAATGCTGTGTCTGTAGTGATCAGATGTAAATACCTGGAAGGTAATGCAGCTGGATCAACACTGGCACGTGGAGTGGAGTCTATCAGAATTACATATAATAATAATATAATAATAATATAATAATAATAATAATAATAATAATAATAATAATAATTTTTACTTGTATAGCAAATTTCATACAAAGGGTGTAGCTCAAAGTGCTTGAACAGTCTGTCAAAGGAGCATAGCACAGAGAGACATGGCCAGCTGTGTTATAGTCCAGTAGCGCCAGAGAGATCTGTCAGGGTGCTGTGGAGAACTCCACTAATGTGATGTCCCCACCATAGTTGCCATACAGTGTTGTGTCTCTAGTCGTCAGCGGTTACACACGCACACACATGCACATACACATGCACACACACACACACACACACACACACACACACACACACACACACACCCAGTGTCCCTAGTGGTCAGGGGTAAATAAGGCTTGTTCCACTGGACAGAGATGCAGGTGAAGGCAGACGTGTAGAGTGGTGCGGTGTCTGGTAGCAGGTAGAGGGTTACACACACGCGCGCACACACACACACACACACACACACACACACACACACACACATGCATACACGCACACACACATGCACACACACACACACACACACACACACACACACACACACACGCAGCATGGTGAAAAGCCCACTGGCTTACGGGAGCGGAGGCAGAATGCTGCCCTTGCGTGCCAGTCAGGGCCACAATGCCTCGCCTCAGTGGAAAAAGAATTAGGGGCTGCTACCCCTACCCCAAACATACACACACATACACACACATATACACACACACACACGCACACATACACACACACAGAGGTACATACACACACACACACACACACACACATATTCACACACACCTCCCTCCCCCCTCACCTCTCCCCTCCTCGCACTCCACCTCCTATAAAAGTATCGTCCTGGCAGTAAGACATGGGGATGTCACCACAACAGAAGCAGGGAGAGACCCAGAGTACAGCAGGAGAGACCCAGGGAGAGACCAAGGCTTCGGCAGGAGAGACTAACGCACAGCACGGCAGGACTTCACTTTACTCTGCACATCTACAGCGTCCTTCCCACAGACCACCCTCATCTCATAACAGCAGAACATTTGGAGCGAACAATCTTCAGCGTTTCTGATGCACTTACAGAAGGCCAATGCAAAAGAAGCACCATCATATCTTCATCATCATCATCATCATTGTCAACATCCCGTGCTGCGATGTCACTGGATACCTAGACACTGGAATGGATATGTGGAATCTCCCTGCCATAACTTCAGGACAGGAACTGCTAAGCACCTCCCCTGGCAGGTGTGATATCAGGGACACACACATACACACTCCTTGACACTCCTGGACACACACACCCACACACACACACACACACACACACACACACACACACACACACACGCTCCTTGACCTCTGACAGGTACTGCTGAGGATGCATGCCAGGGAGGTGTCACACAGCATTGTCACGAGACACACAGGGCACCAGGGCAGTGGGGACCGCAGGCAGTGTGACAATGGCATGGGTTTGGAATGGCACTTGGTCACGCATTTAGGACCTGAACTATAAACCCCCCCACACCCACCCCTCCAGCTGGCTTTGAACTTCAGACACACACACACACACACACACACACACACACATGCACACAGTCAGGAACAAAGGGCTGTAAATCTCAGATGAAACAGCCTCCCTTGTGGTCATCCATCCAGCCTGTCACACACACACACACACACACACATACCCATACACTCATACACACACACACACACACACACACAGTCAGGAACAAAAGGGGTTGTAAATCTCCTTTGTGGTCATCCAGCCAGCCTGTCGACACCTCAGTGGACAATCCTCCATGATGCCATCTTTGTCTGTGTCGCCCGCGGTATGCCCGACCACCACCATGGCCCCCCCTGATGCTACTACCGCCGTCCGCCCTCCAGTGCGCCCCACTCCGCTATGTATAGCCCCCCGCTATTCCCGTACGGGAGCGGCAGCAAGGAGGGAACACACAGCCAGCGGCACACACACACACACACACACACCCAGACCCAGACACAGAGCCATCGCCACAGAGTCGACGCGGAAACGATCCGGACTTGGACTTGGACTAGGATTTGTCCACAGGTGCTGTTGTGGGTGTCGGAACAGTAGGAGGAGGACGGGGGCATCGTGGGGAGCTCTGATCAGCAACCACAGGAAGCCTCACAAAGACATTGTAGCTGCCCACCCTGTGATTAGCACACATGCTAGGATAGTCATTAGCAGACATGCTAAGATAGTGATTAGCAGCAATGCTAAGTGGCGTCAACTCTGTCGCAAAGCAGCTCAACCCCGTGCCATAGCCCTCCCAACGATGAAGGATGAAGGTGATGATGATGAAGCTGGAGGAGGTTTGATGGAGCCCAGCAGCTGTTCTGGATCAGAGAGCGATGACCATGAAGGGGGGGCCTCCACTGGGGGGCCATGCCCGATGGCAGTGGCTGATCCGGGGCAGGGTCCAGCAATGGTGGTCCATTCTGAGCAGGACCCAGCAATGGTGAGGGTGAGGGTGGAGGGAAGTGTGTTCCCGGTTGATGATGGTGCTGGAACAGTTCCAATGGAGCCCAACAGCTGTTCTGGGTCAGGAAGTGACGAGCCTGAAAGGGGGGTGTCCACTGGAGGCCCACACCCAACAGCGATGGCTAAGTCGGAGCAGAACCCAGCGATGGTGGTCCATTCTGAGCAGGACCCAGTGATGGTGAGGGTGAGAGTGGAGGGAAGTGTGTTTCCAGTCGATGATGATGACCATGCTGGAACAGTTCCGATGGAGCCCAACAGCTGTTCTGGGTCAGGAAGTGACGAGCCTGAAAGGGGGGCATCAACTGGTGGGTCACACCCAACAGCGATGGCTAAGTTAGAGCAGAACCCAGCAATAGTGGTCCATTCTAAGCAGGACCCAGCAATGGTGGTCCATTCTGATCAGGGCCCAGCGATAGTGAGGGTGAGGGTGGAGGGGAGTGTGTTCCCAGTGGACCGCGCCCTCCTGGCCAGCAGCTGTGAGTATTTCCGCGCCCTGTTCCAGTCGGGCATGCGCGAGACCCGCCAGGAGGAGATCAGTCTGCAGGGTCTTAGTGCCCGCGGGTTCCTCGTCGCCCTGAGCGTGCTGCTGGGATCGCGACCCCTGCTGACCGCCGACGAGATCGTGGAGGTCATCGAGGTCGCCGCCTTCCTGCAGGTGCCGTCCGTCACGGATCACCTGAGGAACGTCATCGACTCGGACAACTGCCTGCTGATGTTCCACACCTCGGCCATCTACGGCCTGCTGGACCTCTTTCACAGCGCCGCTCTGTTCATCAGGGACATGTACGCAGACCTGAAGCCCCACCTCACCTGTCTGCCACCAGAGATGGTCACCTACGTGGAGGCCCTCATCCCCAGCTCCTACGTCATGGTGGGCAGCCACTCGCCCTCCTCGGAGCTCCTGCAGGACACCTGTCGCACCGTGTGCTACCTGGACGAGGAGGACGATGACTGGAAGGTGCTGACCCGCCTGCCGCTGGACGCTAGCACCACTAACGCCGGCGTGGCCGTGCTCGACAACAAGCTGTACATCGTCGGGGGCGTGGCGGACGTGAGCAAGACCGTCGTGGACTCTGGGTTCTGCTATGACCCGGAGAGTGACTTGTGGAGTGTGTTCCCGAGCCCCACCCAGCTCCGCTACAACGCCTCGCTGCTGGGCCATGATGGGGGGCTGTACGTCCTGGGGGGGGAGTTCCAGCGGAAACCCATGGCAACCGTGGAGGTGTTCCGACCCGGCGGCGTCCCGCGGTCCACCTGGTCACCTGCGGCACACCTGCCCCGGCCGGCCGCGAACGTGCCGTGCACGCGGGCCATGAACCGGGCCTTCGTGTGTCTCTGGAGGCCCAAGGACGCCACGGAGATCTACGAGTACGTCACCGACGCCACCGACCGCGACCGCTGGGAGCTGGTCACCACGCTCGTGCGGCCGCAGAGCTACGGCCACTTCCTGTCCTCGCACAGGGACCGCCTGTACGTGATGCGCAACGGGCCTGACGACGACTTCCTGCGTTGCATGATGGACTGCTACAGCCTCACGACGGGCCAGTGGACGGCCATCGCCGGCCAGTACGAGGGGCTCTTCACCGCCGCCGTGCGGGGAGACTCCGCCTTCACGCTGAACCGCCGGGTCACGGAGGAGTACGCCATCAACGCCGCCGACCTCCACTGGCGGAGCAGGAAGTTGAGGAAGGGGTTCCCCCGGGTCGGCACCATGTGGACCTTCCTGATGCGGCTGCCCAGGAAGGAGAGGGAGCCCCTGGAGAGGGAGGTGCCCTCTGGCCGACAGGAGCTGGGACGCCGCCACGGTGCTTGGCCCCCTGAGGAGCAGTCTACATGCATACGCTGATGCTGTTAAGGAGGACCGTCATCACATGGGTGAACCAGTCACCAATATGGGTGGGATGGGTCCCATTTCATGATGAACTTCTAACCTAATGGTGTTAATGAGGACCATCATCACCAACATGGGTTTGAAACATTGCTAACATTGCTGAGTCCCATTTAAAGTTGAACTTTTAACCTTTTAGTTGAAAGAGCAGTCTACATGCATACGCTGATGCTGTTAATGAGGACCATCATCACCAACATGGGTTTCGAACATTGCTAACAGATTCCCATTTAACAATGAGCCTTTAACTTTAAGTGAAAAGAGCAGTTTACATGCATTCTCTGATGCTTTTAATCAGGACTATCATAAAAAACTGAAACTGATTCCTATTTCTCATTGTAATCACACAGCACAGCACACAGTGCACACAACCTTTGCATTTAACCCATCATGTAAGCAGGGGGAAGCCATGAGAACCGTGCCTGGGGGCAGTGCCATGCTCAGGGCACCTCAGTCACAGGGGAGGATAGAGGAGGGTGGTGGTCATTCACTTCCCCACCCACCTGTCAGTGTGGGGAACTGAACCTGTGACTCTTTGGCTATGAGTCTGACTCTTTAACCAACGCCCCTAGCCCATGACTGCCCAATGTGGGTTTGGAACATTGCTAACAGAGTCCTATTTCAGGATGAACTTTTTACCTTGGAGTACCCTGAGTTGGCACTGTTGCACCAGTCAGACTGCAGTGTTGGGAGGAGGAACATTCTAAACATTATTGAGGTCCAAATAGAATGTTCAGTTTCGGAATTTAACATTGTTGATGGACGCATTCTCTTCTAGAATGTTCAGTTAAGGGTTATATCAGACAAGGTGAATTGTATGTCTGTGAACTGTATCTCTATAATTTGGGGGTACTACCTTTTATGGGGGGTACTACCTTTAACATTTTAAATTAATCACATTAATATGTCGGTACCCCCCAACCCTGTTATTTTTGTCTCTTTGGGGGGGTACTGGGACTTGATCAGGGCATACCATACCCCCCAGTACCCCCTGTAATTCGATGTATGCTGTGCTTAAGACATAAAGAAACAGACATTATTTCAAATGGCTGCATCTTGACAAAATGTACAAAACATAATAAAAAACTGGAAATCAACATATTAGCACTTACTCCAAAAAGTTTCACAGTGTTGAATTTGGGGTCACTGCCAGATGGGACAATAAGTCATTAACTGGTCAAAGCTCTAATGGCTCTAATGCGTGCTAATTACCATAGAAACATAATTTGTTATAGATGCAGAGAGAACATGATGACTGAGCACCAAGACAGAGTGGATC
This sequence comes from Setipinna tenuifilis, assembly GCA_030347295.1. Lineage (NCBI taxonomy): Eukaryota > Metazoa > Chordata > Actinopteri > Clupeiformes > Engraulidae > Setipinna > Setipinna tenuifilis. Next base: position 2,934,359 of record CM059288.1, on the reverse strand, counting down.
AGGAAGTAAAAGAGAGAGAAAGCATGTTGCACCTGCTATGACAGATGTGTTGTAATATTCTTCAAAGTATCATAAACCAGTCTGAGGTTTAGTGTGTTTAGTGTGTTGGTTTAACTCTGTCCTTACGTAAAGAGTCGTTACATATTTAACAGTCTGCTGCTTTCCAAAAATGTCCAGAACAAATTTGTTGACTCACATCATAACCTCTCTCCACAGGGACGTATTAGTGTAAGACAAATAGACAAAGGCATTCTTCCTGTTTTTATATCAAACAAACCATTTATAGGGCTGAAGCTCCACTGGGATTCTGATTCCGAGATTCCGTTTCCAGAAAGAGAATCTTTGCCAGGGAATGCTAGGTCAAGTGAGGCAAGGGAAAGGAAGAGGTGAGTCAGAGAGGGTAGGAGAGAGACAGAGAGAAAGAGAAAGACTGAGAGAGAGAGAGTGAGAGAGAGAGTGTGTGTGAGAGAGAAAGAGTGTGTGTGTGTGTGTGTGTGTAAGAGAGAGAGAGAGAGAGAGTGAGAGAGAGCAAAAGCGAGAGAAGCGTTGGAACGAATGACTGATTAAAAAAATGAATGAATTAAAACCTCCCAAATGCATGGGTGAGATTAGTCACCTGATTCTCAGCATCAGCAAGGTGTCGGCAGAACATGATTGGTTATAAATCGGTAATGGGTTAGGCGAACATGATTGGTTAATAAATCCTGAGCTTGTGATGCGATGCGATGTGAGGAATGTCTTGCCCAGTGCCGACTCCTGTGCTCCTGAGCGGAGACGCTCCACCCTGTCTGCTGACCGCAGCTCTCTTATCTCCTGCCAGCCCTCTCATCTCTGCTCCCCTTGGGGCTCATCTGGCCCTCCTCCGGCTCTCCTCTGGCTCTCCTCCGCGCCTCCTCCTGGCCCTCCTCTGGGCCTCCTCTGGTCCTCTGGGTCTACTTTTACCTGTTGACCTGTTAGCACTAGTGTGGTTCCTGTGATAATACTTTTTTGGGAGCCTGCTGACGTGACTACGGTAAATCAGTGGTGATTTTTAGAGAGCCTGCTGACGTGATTACCGTAAATCACTGATGCTTTTTGCAGAGTCTACTGACGTCATTACGGTAAATCAGTGGTGCTTTTTGGAGAGTCTACTGAGAGTCCACCCAGGGGACAGCTGCAGGCGAAAGTTATGCACCTTTAGCCTCCCAGAGAGAAAGAACAATAAACAGGAAAACATGTTTTATCTTAATCTGTGTCTATATTTGTTTATTTTAATTTTATTATTTTATTTCTTTAGCCTGCATCCCGGCAAAGCTGTCATGAGTCTGCATCATTACCAGCAGCTGAATCATTTATCCCCAGCTCTGGTGTTCAGCTCCCAGCTTGTGTGTGTGTGTGTGTGTGTGTGTGTGTGTGTGTGTGTGTGTGTGTGTGTGTGTGTGTGTGTGTGTGTGTGTGTGTGTGTGTGTGTGTGCCTCTGGTGTTCCGCTCCCAGCAGAGATGTGTGAGGCCTTCTGCAGGACTTTAGTACATGTATGTATGTTAACCATAGTTAACAGTTGCAACAAACATGGGATCGGGCTTCTTAAAATAGTTCTTTAAAACCTGTCATAAGTGCTAGCTCCCTCGAAAATGAACTGAATTAATGGAAGAAATGCACAGCACAAAAATGTATTTTTCCCCATCAAAACATGTATTTACATACACATATTACACAGGTCAAACAAACATGGTGGGTTATAACAACAGTGATGTAGAGCTGAACAGTGCAAACCTTAACCCTTTAGGTGCCATGGAGATGCACTCTGGGGAAACAAATCCACACCTTATACAACATGAAATGACTATCATTTGTTTGTGCAAGAGTGCAGTGCACTGTCTAGGTTTTGGTCAGTTCAGGGTAATGCTTGTAAACAGATTGTCTGCATGTTGTTATAACCACAGTTCGAATTACAGGGGATACTGGGGGGTACGACACCCCTGATCAAGACAAAAATAGCAAGGTTGAGGGGTACCAGCATATTAATGTAATTAATGTAAAATGTAAAAGGTAGTACCCCACAAATATGGCGGGGTAATTCACCCTCTGGTTGAAACCTCCATGAAAACTATTAGAACTGAGGTGACATGTCAGCCAGGAAGGAAACCTAAAGGCCTGTAACCTGTTGCCAATTTCTATCATTTATATATTTGTAGCAAGGGGGAGGAGAAGTCATCCAGCTTTGAAACCAGGTGTCCGAGTTACCAAACATGCGCTTTGACCACAACACCAAAGAGCTAGACTCATTGGTATGGCAGTCAGAGCACACCCACAACCCTCCATCACAATATTGTTGAGCTTTAAAGGGTTGTGTGGCTGTCTGTTTACAAGTCTTGTCTGTGTTAGCACCTGTGTGTGAGATGTGCTTGCTGTGTGTGAGATGTGCTTGCTGTGTGAGAGGTGTGCTTGCTGTGTGTGAGGTGTGCTTGCTTCCTCTATGTTTGGTTTGGGGTAAGGCCTGTAAGGTAAGTAGACCGGTAGAGGCACCATAGAACAACAACAATCATAATAAAAACATCAAAACAACAACAAAAACAATAAACATGTCTATGTACGTATGTATACACATGTCAGTGTCTATGTACTTATGTATACATCATAAATACAGAAACTCTAAATATACAAATAGTCCAGAAGAAATGATGGATGCATAAAAGATAAATTCCTGGCGTACTAATCGTATAGTCTTATTTACTAATCTTTATAAATTATATATTTATAAATGCAAAAAAAGTTCCACCTCTGTCTGTTCCACCACAGCCACTCCCCCTCTCACACAACACGGCTGCATCATCACGCTCTTCTACTAAGGAAAGAAGGGACTATACAAGGGCATAATGAATAATAAATACTGTAGTAAAAGGGAAAAGGGCTATGTAAAGGGGCTATTTTGTGATGTTTTGTGTCTCATCCTGTCTCGATCTGTCCTGTCTCCTTGTGTCCTGTCTTGTCCTTTGTTCTGGTCAGAGACGGACAAAACGGCTTGAGAAGGTCCTACCGTGTATGCCTTCTGCCTGTGGTCCTAACACGGGCTGTTTTACTAATTAGCTCACCTACCTGGATGAGGAGTTGTGCTAATTACTGTAGTATCAGCTGGTTTAGTGAATCGGCTGGTACAAATATGGGGCAGGACTTGCACTACTTTCTGACCCCGGGATGTCCACCTCTGGTTCTGGTCGTGTGTGCCATGCTCAGGTACCCCCTCTTTGGTACCTGTATGGGGGGGTTCCTTTCTCAGAAGTTGGCCGAGTGCACCCACAAATGCCCCCACGTACTAATCTTATTTGATAATATATTTCCAGCACAGAGCACATACAGATGCAGCATTCTGGGGCCACATCGTCCACTCCTATGTGACTCAGGTGACAGTGTACGGTGGCAGAGTTTTTGGGCGTCAGAGAGTTTGGGGGTCAGAGAGTTTGGGGGTCAGGGAGTTTGGGGGTCAGTTAGTTGAGGGGGTCAGGGAGTTTGGGGGTCAGGGAGTTGAGGCTCGCGTATAGCCGGCAAGTCTAGACAGACTCCCTCATGTGTGCCAGCATGGCCGCGTCACAGGCTAATCCAGCATTATGTCATGCCATTTGCTGAGTCAGGCCCCCGTCCTGTGTCATCGTTAACACTCATTGGCCATGGGCCATGGGCCACTGGCCAGTGTTTGGACGTATGATTGGTCGATCAGGCTAGGCCAATGTTTGTGTCTAAGTGTGTGATTGGTTGATCAGGCCACATTAGTGTTTGTGTCTGGTGTTGTCTGGGTGTATGATTGATATGATGAGGGGGGGGCAGTGTCTGTATCTGGCATATGATTGGTCGATCAGGTAGGACCAGTGTTTGTGTCTGGGCATATGATTGGTGGATCAGGCGACGCGTGTCATGAGCTCCTCCAGGGCGCGCTCGCGGTGGTTCTCGTGCACCAGCAGCGCCTCCTTGATGGTGTTCTGCTGGAAGCCCATCTCATTAAACTGGGAGAGGAGGAGCAGGAACTCCTCCGCCTGGGGAGAGGAGGAGGAGAGGAGGAGGAGAGGAGGAGGAGAGGAGAGAGGAGAGGAGAGGAGAGGAGAGG
>CM059288.1:2915280-2920280 GCA_030347295.1 Setipinna tenuifilis | reverse complement strand
GTGTATGGTGCGGTTATCAGAACTGATTTTAATGTAGCATATCATTAGCTTGATAGCATAATTGCCTAAGTCATTTTTTTGTGTTTTTGGAAAACAAGAAAAAACACATTTTCTAAAAATCACATGCATATTTTTTATTGATATTTTCACAGAACATTCATGTAGATGTGAGAAAAAGTTTGGAAAAAGAACAAAACCGAACATCATTTTTTTTATCAAATAAAAGTGACTTAGGCAGTTTTGATGTATGCAAAATGGCTGAGAAGATGTACTGTTTATTTTATATTCTAAGAAAAACTGCCTAAGTCATAGGCATAATCTGCCTAAGTCAAATTGATTGTATAAAAACTGCCTAAGTCCAATGGTAAAACTGCCTAAGTCATAGGCATAATCTGCCTAAGTCAAATTGATTGTATAAAAACTGCCTAAGTCCAATGGTAAAACTGCCTAAGTCAAATGAATGACTTAGGCAGCTATGTTTTTTTTTTACTTTTATGAGTGTTGTGATTGGCCAATGACATAGGCAGACAGACAGGATGATGCAGAAGTGGTAGGGGAGTAAAGTTGTGCAAAAATCTCAATTTGACCAACAAATGACTTAGGCAATTATGCTATGAAGCTAACGATATTTATTTATGTTGTTTGCTTGACATTTTTTGGTTTTGGAAACTTTAAAAATATGGACATTTGTGGAATTTGGAAACCGGAAGAATCTTTAGTTAAATTGATTGTGTAATAAACCGTTTTGTTAAACAATCGAAAACCCTTTGGCGTCACGATGTACTGTAAGTGCTTAAAAGAAGACACTACTCTGCTCTTCTGGGCACTGAGGAGGAAACACAACCCTGTGCTGAGAGAGACAGCCCTTCCTCTGGGAGCCAACACAGCAGGTCAGCAGAGTGACCGGTGTCCAGGGAAAGACTCTGTGCTGGCTATTATTAGGCCGGCTATGTATTGAGACATCCCAGAAATGCGGTTTGGAGAACAGAGAAGAGACCAAACTGTTGTTCTCTAAATGAAGCACAGCTTATCAATCATGGAAAAGGTCTAGAGACACTTGCATTGAAAGCGATCTCCAAATAGATGTCATTTAGGGCATATGTGTTTCAGGGTGACAAGGATGATGGTTAACCCTGGGCTCTATGGTTAACACACACACACACACACACACACACACAAATACACACACATATACACACACATACACACACACACACACACACACACAAATACACACACATATACACACACATACACACACACACACACACACACACACACACACACACACACACACACACACACACACACTGTGCTCTATGGTTAACCCTGGGCTCATGTATCCTCATGTATCCTCGTGTGTCCTGTATTGTATGGAGCTATTTAAATCCCCTGGGCATCTTGTTTGAACGTCACCTAGCGGTGAGGGGACATTTATAGTCCGGTCCACCCCAACCAGCTCAGGTCAACCTCAGCAGGCTTTACACGGCCCATCTGTGCTATGTTGTGGTCAGTGTGTGTGTCTGTGTGTGTTTGTTGTGATCAGTGTGTGTGTGTGTGTGTGTGTGTGTGTGTGTGTGTGTTGGGTGCATGTGTGTTTGTGTGTGTGTTGGGTGTCTGTGTGTGTGTGTGTGTTGGGTGTGTGTGTGTGTGTGTGTGTGTGTGTGTGTGTGTGTGTGTGTTGTGTGTGTTGGGTCTGTGTGTGCGTGTTGGGTGTGTGTGTGCGTGTGTGTGTGTGTGTTTGTTGTGTGTGTGCGCGCGTGTTGGGTGTGTCTGTGTTTTGTGTGTGTGTTTTGTGTGTGTGTTATGGGGAGGTGCACTTTATGAGTATCAGTTGTGTGTCGACACGCAGGCAACAAGAGATCTTTATCAGCTGTTATATGGGGACTTATATGGCACAGCACAGCAACAGACACAAGAGACAAAAATAGCACATCCCTCCAAACTCATGAGAGCGCAGAGGAGAGGGGAATAAGGATGGGGCATTTCTAGGAAAACAGAGAGAGAAATAGAGAAAGAGAGACAGAGGGAGAGAGGGAGAGAGAGATGGTGTGTGTGTGTGTGTGTGAGAGAGAGAGAGAGAGAGAGAGATGGTGTGTGAGAAAGAGACAGAAGGGAAAGAGAGAGAGAGAGAGAGATGGTGTGTGAGAAAGAGACAGAGGGAGAGAGGGAGAGAGAGAGAGATGGTGTGTGAGAAAGAGACAGAGGGAGAGAGGGAGAGAGAGAGAGAGAGAGATGGTGTGTGAGAAAGAGACAGAGAGAGAGAGGGAGAGAGAGAGAGAGAGATGGTGTGTGAGAAAAAGAGAGGTATCTTCCAGGAAGCTGAGGAGCCTCTTTGGGAACAGCCTGTTTGTTAATTATGAGAGCTGGGCATGGGGGGGGGGGGGGGGGGGGGGGGGGGGGCGGCATGTAAATGTGACCTTTGACCCCTTTGACACCTTTGAGTGTCCAGCTGAGAGATGAGCCGCAGGCCTGGCCTTAGTGAGAGAGGGAGGGAGGGAGAGAGGGAAAGGGAGAAAGGGATAGAGAGAGAAAGAGAGAGAGAGAGTAAGGGAGGTGTAGGCCTCTTCTTAGTGAGAGAGAGGGAGGGAGGGAAAGAAAGGGAAAAAGGAATAAAGAGACAAAGAGTAAGAGGGGGGGGCAGAGACCTGTTCTTAGTGAGATAGAGAGGGAGGGATGGAAGGAGAGAGGAAAAGAAAGACAGAGAGAGAAAGAGAGAGAGAGAGAGAGAAAGACAGAGAGAGGAAGGCAGAGGCCTTACCGGCATCCGGGGCTTGCTGGATCCGATGGTGGGAGAGCGAGGGACCTTCGCCTGGGTCTTCTTGGGCGCGGACACAGAGGTCTGGTTGCTAGGTGACGGGCTGTGTCCTGATAGGCTGATGCTCCTGAGGGTGGGAGCTCTAGGAGGCTTCTGATTGGTCAGGGACGCCTGTCTGCTCACGTTCTTCTGCAGGTTCCTTAGCTGCTGCGGCTGCGGCTGCTGTGGTTTAGGCAGAACCGTCTGGCCCGAAACACTCCGGTTCTGCTTCTTGTCATTGTCATCTTCGTCGTCGTCGTCGGAGTCGGAGATGGTGAAGCGTACGCGTGCGTCGATGGCGCGGAGATGTGAGGCGTTGAGGCTGCGGCTGCGTCGGCGGGGGTTGGGCTCCCACAGGTCAGAGCTCCACCTGCTGGCCAGACGGCTCTCCTGCGGGCTGCTGAACATCATCCAGTACGGGGGGCAGGAGGGCAGCACGCCCGAGGGGGAGCCGGGGGCCGACGACTGGTGGTGGGGATGGGGGTGGGAGTGGGTCTGGGCCGGGACCGCTGGGTAACCACCCTGCAGGCCCGTCAGAACCCAGTTCTCCAGGCTGCACACGTACTGCGGGCACACAGAACAGAACAGGAAGTTAGGTTCTAGTGTCTATGTACTGGCTGGTTCTAACAGAGCTACAGAGGGGAACGTAGGGTGAACACTGAACCTGACTCACTGAACCACTGAACTTAACTCATATTGACCCAGTTCTCCAGGCTGCACACGTACTGCGGGCACACGGAACACAGGGAGAGGACAGGAAGTGAGGTTCTAGTGTCCATCTAATGGCCGGTTCTAACAGAGCTAAAGGGGAACGTAGGGTGCAGTGAACTGCAACCAGTTAGGCTGTAAGTTATGCTGGTTCTGAAAGTCCTGTAACAGATTTGTGGATTCTACACCAAAAAAATCTTCCAGGTAATGATCATTGATACATTGACAGATGAATAATAGGGTCTATTACTTGTTGCATTGGTGCATTGTAAATACATTTAACGTAGACAAATACTTGTCAAAACACTAAACCTGTCATCAAAGCTGAGCCTAACTCATATTGACCGGTCAACTATCCCTCATCCCATGAGCCCAAGTGAGTTTCGCACAGTCATCAGAAAGTCACCAGATTTTTCTCAAACACCTTTCAAGAGAAACATAGCAGCTCTTTGTGAAATAGGTTACCTTAGAGACAGAATGACTCTGGAGTCCAAGTCTATTTCAAGCTAATTTAGTTGTTATACACATGTCTCACAATAAACACCGCACTATTATATACTACAGGACAGTGTAACACATCACATTTAAGAGGTGTCTGAATGATGCATTTTCTATTAGCAGTAAACAGGACCAGCACTTTCAGGTTGAGTTACAGTCTATGTGTGTGTGTGTGTGTGTGTGTGTGTGTGTGTGTGTGTGCAGTATGTGTGTATGTGTGTGTGTGTGTGTGTGTGCATACAGTGTGTGTGTGTGTGTGTGTGTGTGTGTGTGTGTGTGTGTGTGTGTATGTGTAAGAACCCATAAAAAGTTAATCACTCAAAAAAAGAATACAAAAGCCATCGCTTGACAACAGAAAGACAATTAAGTAAAACAGAAAACGGACCAGTTTAGTTTTGGCAGAACATCCAGACTGACTTGGCCTCCATTCAAAGCAGCTCTATAAGTCAGAGGGAAAACAAAAGTCTTTATCGCTGGTGTCAGCGTGGAATAACACGCTCATATGCTCTCGTGATGGAAGCCGAACCGTGGCCAAAAATTATGCAACGCTCAAATCACAGATTCCTCCAAAACAGCCCCGGGCCCAAAGCTCAGGTATCGCCCTCAAACTTGGCTTCTCCCAGCGGCACACCAGTTAAATCTTTCAAACAGGGCTGGCTGGAGCACAGGCCCATATATGGGCATAGGACAGCGCCTTGTATCAGATAAGCCAAGGCGAGGGTGAAATTAATGGTCAGACGCACCACTATTCCTTCAAATGTGACCTGCGCCAGACCCTCTGTACCAGACTAGTGTGTGTGTGTGTGTGTGTGTGTGTGTACAGTGTGTGTGTGTGTGTGTGTGTGTGTGTGTGTGTGTGTGTGTGTGTATGTGTGTGTATGTGTGTGTGTGTGTGTATGTGTGTGTATGTGTGTGTGTGTGTGCATGTGTGCATGTGTGTGCGTGTATATATGTGTGTATGTGTGTATGTGTGTATGTGTGTGTGTGTGTGTGTGTG
>CM059288.1:2862780-2910280 GCA_030347295.1 Setipinna tenuifilis | reverse complement strand
CACAGGACTGCTCATCACACACATTCACACACACACACACACATCGTTCCATTAGAACTCACCTGTTTCTGGAGTGTTTGGTTTCTCTCAGGTATCCCAACCGTCTGAGATGTGTTGAGGAAGATGCGACAAGTCTGTGTGTACGTGTCTGTGTGAGAGATGCAGCCTATGGGGTTTGTCGGCTGTGATGTTGCGTGTGTGTGTGTGAGAGAGCGTGTGTTTTGAGCAGGTGATTAGCTACCCCATGCCGACGGCTGCTGCTAAGGCCCACAGACACAGGCTAATCTCCGGCGGCTAATCCACTGACATAACAACCTTAGCATCCAGCCGCCATGCTTACCTGATTACCTGTTTACCTCTCCGCTCCTCTCCTCTCCTCTCCTCTCAGCCAGCACCAACCAGTCTCTCTCTCTCTGTCTCACACACACACACACACTCTCACACACATACTAACACTCACACACTCTCACACACACACACACTCAGACTAACGCTGTTTACCAACAAAAATATCTCCAATCACCTTTTATTAACAATTTGGCATACAAAACAAAATGTACATATTCCAGGTCATCAAAAATAAATACAGCAGAGTATTGGGCATACTGTAGATGTGTGTGTGTGTGCCAGTGAGTCAGTGTGTGTATATGTGTGTGGGCCAGTGAGTGAGTGAGTGAGTGAGTGAGAGTGTGTGTGTGTGTGTGTGTGTGTGTGCCAGTGAGTAAGTGTGTGTATATGTGTGTGGGCCAGTGAGTGTGTGTGCCAGTGTGTGTGTGTGCCAGTGTGTGTGTGTGCCTGTGTGTGTGTGCCAGTGTGTGTGTGCCAGTGTGTGTGTGTGTGTGTGTGTGCGTGTGTGTGTGTGTGTGTGTGTGTGTGAGTGAGTGAGTGAATGAGTGAAGTCCACAATTTCTTCAATGAGAGTGTAAGACACCATAGGGATGAGTGACTCATGAGTCGGTGAGAGAGATGTGTTTCTCCAGGGCGGAGGCCCAGGCCTCGTCAGCCGGGGCCTCGGGTAGGACCCATGCCTGGGGAACAGCACTCCCATCTGGGTGATCCGCTGGGACGAGGTACTGGTCCCACTCCCTCCTGGACGGGGGGCAGACGAAGGGAAAAACACACATTAGACACAACTATGTTACAACGTGTGAAAAAGAAAGACAAGACATAAAAGACACTGTACTGTGAATTAGGATTTGACCCCAAAATTTAACCCAAAAATTTAACCCAACCAGTGCAGCAGTTTTTAGGTTATTTGAGCAGACGAATGGATGCGGTTACAGTGCCATTACAGTACATGTCGCCACCTAGTGGCAGTGAGTGTAATAGCAGATTGAGCTCCCTCTGAGTGTTTTGTCAGTAATAGATTGTAGTGCTTTGCATCTGCAATAATCCTGCAAGCACAGTAACGCAGGGGCAAATACACACACACAGGGGCAAATACACAAACACGGGCAAATACAGTAACACTGGGGCAAATACACAAACACAGGGACAAACATAGGGGCGTTTACAGTAACGCATGGGCAAATACATAACACAGGGGGCAACTACAGTAACGCAGGGGGCGACTACAGAGACGCAGGGAGCCAACCCACCTTATCTGCACCAGCGCAGGTAAAGAGCTCTCAGCCTGCAGGTAAAAATCCTGAAAGGCGTGGAGAGGATGATCAGGTGGGATTTCATCTGTGTGGGGAAAAAAAAATTGGAATAAAAACATTGATTGACACACTCTATACTGCAGGGGTCCAAAAAGCAACCCCACCCCCCTCACCTCCAAAGAGAAACCCTGCCCCCCTCACTGCAGAAACTTGGTCCTCCTCCATCAAGTCCCTCCCACTCACCTCCAAAGAGTATCCCTTCTAAAACCCCACAACCCTTACCGCCCACCAACCCCCATCCCACACCTCCTAAACCACACCCTCCTCCTGTCTGAAACCCCGCCCCCTCACTGCAGAAACTCTGTCCTCCTCCATCAACCCCCTCCCCTCACCTCTGAAGAGCGTCCCGTCTGAAACCCCACCCCCTCACTGCAGAAACATCCTCCATCAAGCCCTTCTCCCCAAAGAGCATCCCTTCTGAAACCCCACCCCCTCACTTCAGAAACCACGCCCCCTCAAACAAGCCCCTCCCCCTCACCTCCGAAGACCATCCCTTCTGCCTGCCTCTTCCTGTGCAGCATCTTCTCTCGCTCCTTCCTCTGTCGCTTCTCCATATCTCGCTTCCGCTCCTCCTCCTGCTCCCCCTCCAGCATGACGCGGAGGGCCTTCTCCTCGGCGCTGTAGACCGTCGTCCGCTTGGCGATGAGCGCCCGCAAGCGCTGCAGGTGTCCCTCGAACACGTCGTCGCTCTCCTTCTCGGGGTACACACCTGCGCCCAGGGCAGGGGGATGTAGACTGATTACTATGCAGTTACTATGCAACTGCAATTACTATGCAATTACTACCTAGGTGCCTCGTGCTTGTATGAGTCTGTGTGCGTGTCTGAAGTGTCCCTGCTGCGGGAAACTTACTTAAGGTACATGCATCTCCTTGTGTGTATGAGGGTAGTCTGTCTACTCTGTGTTCCTCTACACCTCTGTTAGCTTATTATGTCCTTCTTTTGTAAGTCGCTTTGAATAAAAGCATCTGCTGAGTGTAATGTAATGTAATGTAATACCTACCTCATTACTATGCAGTACCTACATCATTACGGTGCAGTACCCACCTCATAGTGCAATATTGTTATTCACAACTTTTATACATAGCCCATTTTACTTTTACTACTTATTACTTATTAAATGACAATAAACTGATAGAGCATTCACAACCTGCTCTTTTAAACCTATTTTAACAAATGTGTTATGATTAAGTAAATGATTTGTTGTGTCTGTCTGGTAAAGGTACAAGGATACAAGGATGGTTTATTGTCACATGCATAGACATGTTGGGTAGAGTAGGACATGCAGTGATTTGAAATTGGTGATTGTTAGGCTAAAACTGTGCACGGGGAGGGGGGAGTAAAGTGCGTAGAATGCAGTTTAGGGATGGCTACCTGATGAATGGGCAGTGGTAAAATGAGTGATTGGGGGGGTGGGGTCATAAAGTGCAGTTGGGGGGGGGGGGGGGGTGATGGGGGGGGGTTGGGGGGGTGATAAAGTGCAGTTGGGGTTGGGAGTAGAGTGCAGCTGAGTGCCGGTCTCCATACAGTCACAGGTAGCAGGTAAGCGCCACACCAGCTCACGAGGACCAGTGCACTTTAATACAACAACACTAATACTACACTACCACTAATATTACTACACTACTACTATACTATACTACTACTACTACTACTATACTACACTACTACTAGTACTACTGCTACTACTACTACTACCACTACTACTACTACTGCTGCTACTACTACTAATACTACTGCTGCTACTACTACTCTACTACTACTACTATTACTATTACTACTACTACCACTACTACTACTACTACTACTACTGCTGCTACCACTGCTACTACTACTACCACTACTACTACTACTACTACTACTGCTGCTACTACTACTAATACTACTGCTGCTACTATTACTCTACTACTACTACTACTACTACAATGTCTTATGAATAAGTAACTTGGTGTGTCTGTCTGGTAAATGCAGCTGAGTGCCGGTCTCCATACCTTTTCTGGAGGCTGCTTCCTTGCGGAGTTTGCGAAGCTTCTCGAGCGCCTTGAGGATGTCCACCATCTTCTTGGCGTCGCTCTGCTTCTTCCGCACCTCAGACAACACGGCGTCCGCCGCCCGTTTCAGCTCCTCCTCCTGTTCACACAGATAGACAGGGAGAGAGACGTCAAGACAATAACATATGAAAGCAGCCATAACCCTTAGGAAGAAGTACCATAGAGTACAAAGTATAAAATATAGAGTATATAGTATTTTAAGTTAAAACTCTCGCACATAAAAGCCACCATAATCCTTAGGATTAATATGGAGAGAGATGCCAAAACAATAACATATACAAGCAGTCCTAGCCCTTACAGAGATGTCAAAATACTCACATATAAAAACAGTCGTAGCCCTTAGGAAGAAGTACCATAGAGTACTATAAGAATCTTACAGTCTTAATGTAGTGCCCCTGCTCTGGGAAACTTACTTAGGCACATGTACCTCCTGTATGTATGGAGGTAGTCTGCTTACTCTGTGTTCCTCTACACCTCTGTTAGCTTATTATGTCCTCCTTTTTTGCAAATTGTTTTGGATAAAAGCGTCTGCTAAGTGTAATGTAATGTAATATTTTGGGACATTTGATTATAGAAATATTATAGGTATACTACAGATACTATAGGATCTTATAGTGGTTTTAGGACATTTTACTACAGCAATGTGTGATTGTTATAGAAGTATTATACAGGGATGGTAGCAGTACAATAGAACACCATAGAGGTACTACACGACTGTTATGCATCTTATATATATCTTATAGGACTCCTATAGGACCTCTTTCGTTAGGGGAATGTCAAACAGGTGGTGCTGTGTGAATGACGAGCTGGACACGTAGGCTAATTGTTATAACATAGTGCTAACTGCTATCAGAAGCATTTTGACCTGTCATCTTACCCGTTTCTTCTCCTCGACTTGTTGAATGCGCTTCATCCTCCATTTATCGATGGTCGCATGTCGTTCGGCCACTCTCTCCTCTTGTTTTTGGTCTTCTTCAATCTTCTCAAGTTTTTGCCTACGAGTCCTTATTCTTTTCTTGCGTATAGTCACCAGTTTCATTTTAATACTTGACAGCGTCTCTGGGTCGGTTAGGACGTTGAGCTTTTCTTGAATGTTGTTCTTTAATCCAACAGCTTGGCTATAGGACTCTGTCCACACAGTGCCATTTTCCAAATTCTGTTTTAACGTCTGACAGATCATCGACAACTCTGATACGAGTTTGATAGTACCATAAAGATCCTCTCTCACCTGACTCACGCTTAGTGTCCCAGTTCTGACACTCTGTGGATTGGTCTTGTTTTTTTTCTTGGACAAAAAGTTTTGTAACCACTGTTCGTCTTGTTTCCTCTGCCTGGCTTCTTCATTCAACGGTGCTTGTTGCGTTGGCTCATGTATGTGCTGAGTTTGTTTACTGAAAAACTCACTGGAACCTCTTTGCCATCTTTCGCCCTCCCTACCACTTGATGGTCCAAAGCTCTGTGGATCTGTGTTGGCAAAATTTCGTTGGCTGTCCAGGGGTCTACTTCCATCTCTGATGCCTGTTTGACCTGGGATCGGTGCAGAAGCCCACTGGTTTGTAACTCCATCATTGTGGGACTCGAATGGAGGCTGTTGTGGCAGACTACAAGCATTACGTTGTGCCTCAATAAAGGCAGAGATCTGGTTTGACTCAGGCTCACAAAATCCAGGCGGTGGTCTGGATGGGTCGAACTCAAATGGGGGACGGTTTGGGGGACAACCGTGCCCCTCAAATCCAGACGGCGGCGGGTACTGAGGCGGTGGGTATCCATAACCTGCACTGCCTTGTCCCGGAGGTGGTGGGAAGGGAGGCCAGGGCGGTGCGTTTTGTGGTTGAGGAGGCTGGTACACATTCGGTCCGGCCCAAAAGCGAGGACCGGAGGAATTATCGACATTACCTTGCACAGCAGAATGAGGCGGTGGATAAGGAGTTGGAGGAAATCCTGGAGATGAACCGGGGTAATACGGTCCTCCTCTTGGAGCAAAATTTGTGGGCATGTTCGGCGCATTCGTTGCCTGATGCTGATGACCACCAGGTGGGTAGTGTGGTGAATTATCCATGTCTGACCGTCCTACAAATATCCAAATTACAACATTACAGCTGCTGCTAGCATTTGTCACGCCATCTTGTACCGGATGTTGTACTCTAGAGTGGTGCAACACAACTATATGTCCGACCAACCATGGAAAATCCACGTTTGAGTTCCTTTTATAAAACGGAACTGTAGGAATTACACCAAAGTCGCATCAAATGTGTATATTTACAAAAACAAGAGTACAATCAATAAGCCAAACGAGAGGTCAAATAAATACAAGTTTTAATCAAAACACCTGTGCTTTCTTCCATCACAGCCTACAGAATGTTTACAAAAAAAGTACAAACAGTGAAAAGAGGAGGAAATTGAGATTACACACATTATATTAATTTTTTTTATTTAAACAAGTTTACATCTTAGATGCCGAGACATACCTCAGGACAGGTGAGAGTGTCCAGAGGCCTAAGAACGATGCACCTTTCTCAGGTGGTAAGGGTTCATGTTAAAGCAGCATTTCTCTACCTTCAAACTGAGCTCTGGTTACACCAAATGACTCATCCAACAAAAAACAAGAAAATCTAGATTCCTTTGTAGACTCCACAGTCTAACTACATATCCTTTCACATAACAGTGTAATTGGATGGTGCTGTAACTATTGAATGAGTTGAAAGTATGATTAACACTACAACTATGACTAGGTGAGATCCATCCTGAGGGTAGTCCCTCTGCTTTCGACCCCAGGTACTAGATCTGAATCCAGGGTGCCACACTGGGATGCCTGCTGTGTGGATGGGTGAGGAGGGGGGTCTGGAGAGTTAGCACCAAGAAAGGCTAGTATCTGAACATGCTAATCATACGAGAATTCACTATGAGATGGAATACTGAAGAGATGAATGAAATGCTGGTTGGCTGTCCCCATCCACTCACCAAACGCTTCCAAACAGACAATAATGACCTGTACAAACACAGCCTGTACATCATCACTTCCCCCCCGTATGACTTATGACTTACACTCATGCGACACATACAAAGGCAAGTTGACTCTTGTAGGTAAAGTCTTCCAGAATCAGCTGTTTTACCAATAAGAGTTGAACTGAAGTCATCAGATGACATGGTGGTTACATCCCACTCACAAAACAGCACTGCTTAGGCAACTTTTAAAAGAGTTAAAAAGACTCTGTATATTTATTTCTCAAATAATATTTTTTTTCCTACTCAAATAATAACAAATAATATGCTCTTTACATCTTTACAACAGTCGACAGACGTTAACAGTCTCCTCTACAAACAGAGGTAGAGTTAGGAAGTTTCTTGACGTGTTCAAGTCCAAACGTAATATTCTAAGCTCCTTTCTCTGATTGGTACAAACGCAGCATACATCATCATAACTGCAACTGAACTCAGCGTTATTTGAGTCCTAATCAAGCTTGAGCTTCAGGTTTTGTCCCTTCTGTAAGGGGCGGGGTAGTACACGATCCATAGCTTATGTACAACACAGAAGGAGATTCTCAAGGAGCGTGTGTTCCTCTGTCCAACAGGGTTTGTGCGTATGGACGTGTGTGTATGTGTGTGTGTGTGAGGGGTGGAAATTAACTTTAAAAATGTGAATGTGGACCTTTACCAGAATTTACCAGCCTCTCAACATTATTCTGTGTCCGAAATCTACCAGCCACATCATTTAATCAGCATTTGGCTGGTGGCAATTTCCATCCCTGATTTGTGTGTGTTAGTGTGTGTGTGCGTGTGTGTGTGTGTGTGTATGTGTTAGTGTGTGTGTGTATGTGTGTGTGTTAGTGTGTGTGTGTGTGTGTTAGTGTGTGTGTGTGTGTGATTAGTTCTTTGCTGCGTCGGCGAGTCTGGGCCAGCTGTCCTCCTCTATGCCCGAGTCGTACTCCTCGTCTGCGGCCTCCTTCGCCGGGGTCCTGTGGGCAGCCAACACACACTCAGGGTTACACAACCCCAACACACTCCCCAACACACTCAGGGTTATACAGGCAACACACTCCCCAACACACTCAGGGTTATACAGGCAACACACTCCCCAACACACTCAGGGTTATACAGGCCAACACACTCCCCAACACACTCAGGGTTATACAGGCAACACACCCCCCTTACACACTCAGGGTTATACAGGCCAACACACTCAGGGTTATACAGGCAACACACTCTTATCCCAGTCAACACACTCAGGGTTATACAGGCAACACACTCCCCAACACACTCAGGGTTATCCCAGTCAACACACTCAGGGTTATACAGGCCAACACACTCTTATCCCACCCCAACACACTCAGGGTTATACAGGCAACACACTCCCCAACACACTCAGGGTTATACAGGCCAACACACTCCCCAACACACTCAGAGTTATCCCAGGCCAACACACTCTTATCCCAGTCAACACACTCAGGGTTATCCCACCCCAACACACTCAGGGTTATCCCAGGCCAACACAACCCCAACACACTCAGGTTTATCCCAGTCAACACACTCAGGGTTATCCCAGTCAACACACTCTTATCCCACCCCAACACACTCAGGGTTATCCCAGTCAACACACTCTTATCCCACCCCAACACACTCAGGGTTATCCCAGTCAACACACTCGGGGTTATACAGGCCAACACACTCAGGGTTATCCCAGTCAACACACTCTTATCCCAGTCAACACACTCAGGGTTATCCCAGGCCAACACCACCCCAACATACTCAGGGTTATCCCAGTCAACACACTCAGGGTTATCCCAGGCCAAAACCACCCCAACACACTCAGGGTTATCCCAGGCCAAAACCACCCCAACACACTCAGGGTTATCCCAGGCCAAAACCCCCCCAACACACTCAGGGTTATCCCAGGCCAACACCACCCCAACATACTCAGGTTTATCCCAGTCAACACACTCTTATCCCAGTCAACACACTCAGGGTTATCCCACCCCAACACACTCAGGGTTATCCCAGTCCAACACCACCCCAACACACTCAGGGTTATCCCAGTCCAACACCACCCCAACACACTCAGGGTTATCCCAGTCAACACACTCTTATCCCAGGCCAACACAATCCCTTAAGAACACCATATGCATCCTTAGGACAGCATATGCAGAGTGTGAATTGCCCTTTCATAATTGGGGGGAGGGGGGGGGTTGCTACCTTTTATTGGGTGTCCAACCATTTACGTTTCGCATTAAGTACATTAATATGTTGGTACCCCCCAACCATGTTATTATGGTCTCGTAAGGGGGGTCTTGATCATGTACTGTACCCCCCAGTACCCTGTAATTCAAACTATGAACATATGCTTCCTTGAAATATAATAGGTATCCTTATGGCATCATATGTACCCTTAGGACATCATATGCATCCTTGCCACAGGCAGCATGTCAAACCTCTTCTCAATGACAAGGCTTTTCACTGAGAGGTCTACATTCAACTACACCTACATTCAAACGTTAAGCTACAAACTTTCTTTCCTTCATACAGTCGCTAAACTAAACCAAACCTCTGTTATTGCATAACAAGTAATTGCTTCAATATGCATAGCAGATCCACACACACACACACACACACACACACACACACTCACACACACTCAAAACTATGCAAATTCTATGTGTGTGTGCAACTGCACAAGGTAAGGTCAGGTCAAGGCTGTAGCAGAGGGTGGCTCTGAGAAGACCTTCATAACCGGCCTTGGTGCTATTCCTGGAGGTCCAGTCATTTTTCATTCTTCCTCCAGCACTAAGGAGCTTCTAAAGTGTTTTACTGCCCAGGCGAGATCACCTCTCAGCACCCTACGCTGAGCGCCCCCCACGAAATGCCGCCCCGGGCGGCTGCCCTGTTCAGTCATGCCTAAAACCGCTACTGTCCACCAGCACTAAGGCCCTTCATATGTGAACATGGTGACAACAGCAGACATACTGTAGCTGCTGGACCTTTGCAGTAGCCTACTTTAAAAGGGGCCACCCACCAGTGACTTTTAAGTGTTGTGTAAACACAGAACACTCCATACACATGTGTGTGTCCCTGTTCCCTTTAGTCAAAATAATGGCCTTTCTACACAGCACAGCCTGTGTGAACTAAAAACAAACACACTCTGGGCACCTGTCACTCTTGTGTGTTTTGCTCAGTCTATGGTTCAAACCAAAAATTTGTTGTGTTAGAAATAAACGTTAATGTAGCGAAGGGGAGGAGAAGTCGCCCCACCGGGATTCAAACCCGGGTCTCCCGGGTGCCAAACGTGTACTCTGACCGCAACGCCAAAGAGCCAGGCTCGTTGGGATGGCAGTCAGAGCACACCCACAACTCTAGTGATAGTCACTCCATCACACTACCTTCCCCTTCGGGAAGCGCAGCCATGTGCTTCACACCCACAGGGTGTCCCTCACGCCATGCGCTTCACACACTCACGGTGTCCCTCACGCCATGCGCTTCACACACACAGGGGGTCCCTCACACCATGCGCTTCACACACTCAGGGTGTCCCTCACGCCATGCTGCGCCTCCGATGACCTCACGGCAAGCCATCCCACTTCTGACACCATTTGTAGCGAAGGGGAGGAGAAGTCGCCCCACCGGGATTCAAACCCGGGTCTCCCGGGTGCCAAACGTGCACTCTGACCGCAACGCCAAAGAGCCTTGGCGTTGCGGTCAGAGTACACGTTTGGCACCCGGGAGACCCGGGTTTGAATCCCGGTGGGGCGACTTCTCCTCCCCTTCGCTACAGTTAAAAACAACCACATTCCCTTTTGTGTACCGATTTATTTGTGTTTCGGTACTACACCATCATCACAATAAATAAGTTTAGTGTAAGAGATGTGTAATTGAGAAGGCTGCATTACCCATAAAGCACTGGGAGAAACACCGTAATGCTTTTTAAACAGAGTGTGCGTACCTGATGTATCGGTGTAATTACCCATAATGCCTTTAGACAGTGCGTACCTGATGTATCGGGGTAATTACCCATAATGCCTTTAGACAGTGCGTACCTGATGTATCGGGGTACCGTCTTCCCCTGGACCACCTCTTCGTTGAGCTCCACAGCCATGATGTCGGACTGGGGCACCTCAAACATGGGCTCCAGCAGCAGCTTCTCCTGAGGGGGGCAAGCAACAGGGGGAGATGGCTTAGGGCTAGTGATCTACTGAAGGGGGTATTTTAGCAGTCGCCTGGCTTCATTCTCTTGGCAGACCAAAGCTGTAGAGCTTCCCTTGTAGGAGGTTTGTCAGTTGCTAACACAGAGTTAACATACACAGGTAAGAGACTAATAAACCTGGGGGCAAGCAACAGGGGGAGATGGCTTAGGGCAGTGGTTGTCAAACTGGGGTACACGTACCCCTGGGGGTACTTGGATCAATTCAAGGGGGTACAAAATAAATCTGTGAAGGGGTTTTTGGCTTTCATTAGTATAAAGATATCATTCAGGTACAGACATCAATAGAAAAAGATCTTACATTTAAATCACCCCCACTATAATTCAACAGACTCAACCATACATACCACCACATAATATTTTTTATGCAGCAATAATTATACAAAAATATTAATACTAAAAACAAATAATCAGTTTGACCTCCAGGAACTATCATCCTTGTGCTCATGAGGAAGGCCCCTAAACTGCAGTTGCTCTGGATAAATGAATCTGCTACTGTATAATAATATACAATACTGCAATTTAAATAAAAACATTACAAAAAAAAAGAAACAATTACAAAAACACTTCACATGCAACAAAAATGTGTTTAGGAATGGCATGCCGCTGCAGCTTTCTGTTCTAGAACTTACTTACAGTACACTCTAGAACTTTGCTTGTGTTCTAGAACGTTGCTTACCATGATGGACCTGAGGCCTCTGGCCCCCGTCTTCCTCTCCAGGGCCAGCCTGGCTATGGCTCGCAGGGCGTCCGGGGTGACGTTCAGCTCACACTGACATGCCAAAGAACCAAACAACAAGGCAGTTAGCTTGGCATGTAAAAACAGGACATAAGTCGTGAGGACTTCCATTCAAATGAACATGGAGGGCTGGCACTGACTAATCCTGGCTGGCACTGACTACTCTTGGCTGGTACAAGTGTGGTATGTCTTCACATCTGATGTATCCGTCTAGGAGTGTTTCCTGGACTCAGAAATAGTTTTTTGAGGTGCTTGTTGGATGAGAAACTTCAGACAGAACACCCAGGCAAACCCAGGCAAAAGCCGATATATATTTATTTTTGCAATATGAGTGCCCTGGTGTCTGTTTTAGTGTTTTGTCTGGTATGGCATCCTCTGATGCCTTAATTTGCCATCAACCCTACAATAGTTTGCTGTGCTGATAACCTTTAGAAACACAATAGGCAGCATTAGAAATATAGGAAGACTGAGATCTGGGTGGGACATTATTAGTGGGATATTAACTTAGAGGATATCTATGTCAGAAGGTTGACCTTGTCTTGCTTGAGCAGATAGCTGGTATGCACATGAAAGTGAGTCCCATTTGTAATGGTGATTACACAGCACACTCTGCATACAACAACACTACAGCAGCCTGCCTTTAACCCAATCACACACACACATGTAATGTAATCACACATAGGAATGCCCAGACAAAAGCCTTTGAGACAGGGGTTTAATGTTTAATCATTAATTTAATCATTTAATCACCTGTGAGACCGCAGCAACTTAGTCTGGGCATTTTACAGACTTGTGTCTGAGCTTTTCTACTCGGAGTGAGAGCCCTTTTCTGGCTTTCTTAGTTGGCGGATTTGAGCCGGTGACCCTCCGGTCAACAAGTCCGTTTCTTTAACAGCCAGTTGCAACTTTGGCTAAGAGCGTTTCTTTCTTTGCATTGTATTAGGTCTAAAGTCATATTTTTGATACAATTGTAAAGCCTATTAAACAAAGTTAGGAAACCCCAGTGCTCCTTGCCCAGGAATAAATCAGTGTTCCTTGCTTTGTATTATGTACCAAAGTGATATTTTTGATACAGTTGCAAAGACTATTAGCAAGTTAGCAAACAAAAAAAAAAAAAACAGTGTTCCTTGCCCAGGAATAAATCATGTAGCATAAGCAAGTCTATTATCGGCCCTGAGGTGAGAGACATGTGGATGCAAAATCAGTTTAAAATAAACGTTATAAGTTCACTTACTCAAACCAAAAGGTTTACAGGAGCAAAATTAGTCACAAGGATAATTCTTTTTTCAGTGGGTATTTTTAGTGGGACAGAAAAAAAGGCTGATAATAGGCAATATGCTGATAATAGCATCACTTCCACTAAATTGATTGTGAGGTGCGTCTAGTGTGGTTCACACACCTTGTGAAAGGCTTCGGCCCTATTTAAACTCTGGTTAAAAGAGTGCTCCTTGCCCTGTGTTATGTACAATGCCCTGTATTATGATACAACTGCAAAGCCTATTAAACAAAGTTGGGAAACTTGGCCAGGAATAAATCATGTACATTTACTTTTGAGGTGCATCGAGCATGCCTCACACACACACAGATGCGCAGACGCACGCACACACACACACACACACACACTCACACACACACACACACACACACTCACACACACTCACACACACACACACACACACTCACACACACACACACACTCACACACACTCACACACACACACACACACACACACACACTCACACTCACACTCACACTCACACTCACACTCACACTCACACTCACACTCACACACACACACACACACACACACACACACACACACACTCATACACACTCACACACACACCTTGTCCATGCTGAAGAGGGCCTGGTACTGGGGTATGACGGCGTTGCGGGGCTCCGTGAGGATGCGCACGAGTGTGTCCTCGTCCAGGCTGTGCAGGGGCACCACCACCGGCAGCCGGCCCACGAACTCGGGGATCATGCCGAACTCGATGAGGTCACGCGCCTCCACGTTCCGCAGGAGGCGGTCCTTCTCCTGCAGCTCAAGCCCCGCCCCCCTGTGCGTCTCTGCCCCGCTGCTATTGGCCAGATCGGCCGCCGCCGCCGCCCGTCGCCCCTGCCCCATGTTGGGGGGCGTGCCGAAGCCCAGGTACTGTGGAGGACAAAGACACAGCAGGTGTCAGGTGTGCTCAGGTGTGTTAAAGATGAACGAGGTACACACGTCCAAAAAAAGATACCTTGACATTAAAGATACCTTGACCCTTGACCTTGGGACCTTCCATGGAGGAGGCATCGTCAAACCCCCCCTAAATCACCCATTCACCCATCATCAACCCACAACTGCAAACACCCGTTTTACCTCTGCCCTTCATCAAGTAGCCATCCCCAAACTGCATTCTATGCACTTTACTTCCCGCCCTCTCCAGACACAGTTTTAGACTAACAATCACCAATTTCACAGCATGTCCTACTCTACCCAGTATGTCAATAAACCATCCTGCTATCCTTGTATCCTTGTGTCCTTGCAGGTAAGACTTTACCTTCTCGTCCCTACAGGTGACACTTTACCTTCTCGTCCCTACAGGTGAGACTCACCTTCTCGTTCTTCCTCCGGCTGATGATGCGGTCGAGGCCGTTGAAGGCCCCTGAGGCCACGAACAGGATGTTGGTCGTGTCCACCTGCACCGTCTCCCCACGCAGCTTCCTGGAGTTCTTCTCCGGAACGTTTACTATGGTGCCCTCCAGCAACTTCAGCAGACCCTACACACACATTATTAAGAATTACACACACACATTATTAAGAATTACACACACACACACACACACACACACACACACACACACACACACACACAAATACACACGTTCACTATGGTGCCCTCTAGCAGCTTGAGCAGACCCTGCACGAGTGATTTCACACACACACACACACAGGAGGTCATCACAGTAATTGTTTTTAACCCCTTACCTGCTGGACCCCCTCCCCCCCCACGTCTCTGAGCTGGTGGATGCCGGGAACACTGCCGATCTTGTCCACCTCGTCCAGGAACACGATGCCTGAGAGAGAGAGAAACACACACCGCATTCACCACACACTGTAATCAAAGACTGCTGCATCACACACACACACGCACACACACACGCACGCACACACACACACGGCTAGACAGATCTGTGTGTGTGTGTGTGTGTGTCCTTGACTGACCTTGCTGGGCCTTGTCCACCACGTAGTTGGCGTCCTGTAGGAGTTTGGCGATGACGGACTCGATGTCCTCTCCCACGTAGCCCGCCTGCGTGAGCGTGGTGCAGTCGCAGATGGCAAAGGGCACGTCCAGACACCTGGCCAGCGTCTGCGCCAGCAGGGTCTTACCTGTAGGGGGGTGGCACCGAGCATGAGCACACACACACATCACTTCTGCTCTGACAGCCTGCGCCACAACCACAGTGTGTTTGCAAGGTCAGGTGTAGAGTAGTCCGACCCCACTCATGCAAAAATGCTACTGACATACTGATTCCAGCCATTCACTACACCTTCTGATTTATTTTCCTATAATGTTGTTTATTTATGTTTAAATTCTGATTTTATAATTTAAAAAGCCTTTGAGTGCAAGAGGGCAAGCATTTTTGTTTGTTTTGGACCAGACCAATGAATTTAGTAGTAACTTACATAACGCATTCACACTGCGATGACACTAATGTAATGTAATGTCATGTAATGTCTTACCGGAGCACGTGGGTCATATAGTGTGCATGTGTGTGTGTGTGTGTGTGTGTGTGTGTGTGTGGTGTAATGTCCTACCGGAGCCCGTGGGTCCCAGCAGTATGATGTTGCTCTTCTCCAGCCTGATGTCTGTGGGGGCGGAGTCTAGGATGTCCCCGCCCCTCTGCTCCTGCACGCTCACCGTCGCCCCCTGCTGCTGCACTGAGGCACCCAGCGCATTACCATGGGCACTGATGCCCGCTATCTGCAGCAACTCTGTCAGGGAGGAGAGGAGGAGGAGGAGAGGAGGAGAGGAGGGGAGGTGAGGAGAGGAGAGGAGAAGAGGAGGAGAGGAGGGGAGGTGAGGAGAAAGAGGAGGGGAGGATGGGAGGAGGAGGAGAGGAGAAAAGGAGGAGAGGAGGAGAGGTGAGGAGAGGAGAAGAGGAGGAGAGGAGGGTTGGTGAGGTGAGGAGAAAGAGCAGGGGAGGGGAGGGGAAGAGAGGTGGGAGAGGAGAGGAGAAGAGAAGGAGAGGAGAAGAGAAGGGGGGATGAGAGGAGAAAGAGGATGGCACCTTAACACAACATAGTGTCCAGCTTACACCACCAGAAAAACAAGAAAACTCCAATGTGGTCACAAACTGTGCTTAAAAAGTGTTTGGCAGTGACTCTGCATAATTTAACTCCAACAGCAACATGGTGAATTCATCACACTAATCCATTACGCTGGAAAACTGCTGCTAGCAGCACAGAGAGCTTGTGCTGATGCTAGTGCTTCCTCTCAAACACACACACACATGTACCCCTGGCCTAGATAGAAGAACACCCTGTTCTCCTTCACCACATGAGTGTGTGTGTTTGTATGTGTGTGTGTGTGTGTGTGTGTGTGTGTGTGTGTGTGTATGTGTAATGTAATGTCTTACCGGAGCCCGTGGGTGATATACAGTAGTGTGTGTGTGTGTGCGTGTGTGTGTGTGTGTGTGCGTGTGTGTGTGTGTGTGTGTGTGTGTCCTGTTCTCCTTCACCACATGAGTGATGATGCCCACATACATAAATCAGCCTGTTTTGGAGTTGAGTAGTGTACACATGTTCATGTTCTGTGGTGCCCCACATGTTGTGTCCTGTGGTTCTGTGACCTGATTGTGGGTCTATTAATATGGGCCTGCCGGTGGAGCGTCTCAAAATGGCCGCTACCGGTAAACCAGTGATGGTATTGGGTGACGGTGGCGGTGTGAGGTTAGTGGGGTGCTGCTGGGTAATAAAATGAGGCCCCCGACCGTCACCCCGTTTCCAAACGAGCTCACCTATGACTAGTGGAGATTGGTGATGACGCCTACCCTCCTCATCTTATTACTTGTGTATGAAATCATTACTGTTCCGTCTATATACAGCAATCTTCTTGTGATCTTACATGTCAACAGTACTTAATGATGTACATTTTAAAAAGGATAATTATTCTTTAGCTAGAAGTTATTCATAAATATGTTTTATAACATGTTAACATGTTAATAGCTAAAAACAGCATCCCAAAATTATGCCCTTTTTTATCAGTTACTAGAATTTACTCAACAATTATATTATATTATATTATATTATATTATATTATGTAAATTAATCACAAATTATATTTCACTGCAGGCAAAATGAGACTAACAGAATGTGTTGTTGAGATGTAACACGTCTTTGGCATCTGCGAAAGGGAATTAAATTAAACAATTAGGCATCACAGGATGGCATCACACACTTACTTGTGAATCTGTATTCATCTTCTCGTCTTCTCGTCTCTACCTCTACAGAGACAGGACCAAAGGTGTAAACACAGCTCACTCTACACTCTAGCCAACACCTACACCTGGGCCCCGCTCACCTCACCACTCACTTAGGTCGAAGGAGGAAATGCATTTAAATATCTTTAAAATGAATACTACTTATAATAATAGCAATATACAACAAATGTTTTCTTTGTACAAGTGCCAAACAGCAGTAAGAAAAGAGACTGACATCCCATAATGCAGAGCTGCGCTGTGGACTTCCTGAAGTGTTACATGTTAAGGAGTATGGTGCCCTACAAAGGCAGAGTGCAGTAACTATGTGAACACAGAAAAAAATGGCTTGTCACACATGACACAAACACAAACATGTTGTAGGTATAACAGTGGTGATGCTTTTATGTACTTTCCTAATAGGAAGAAGCAAGAGCATTTAGTTACAAGACAAAAAAGGTGTTATAAAGTCAATTTCCAGTCTAAACTCAGTTCTGAGAAAATATGCAGCATCTTTTGGCCTTAAGGCAGTATGGACAGGTGCATTTTCTCTCCATTTGACATATCTACCGACTGCTACTACTAAAATGCATTGGACCCAATTAGCGTTGGCCTTCTGTGGAAAGCCAAGGACACATGGTGATCTAGGCCCTAAAGGATTTTTACAGAAAGATATTTTTGATCTTTCCCACATAAGTGGAAACCTAAAATAAAATTAAAAAAAAAAAACCTCCACACAAGAGGAGGGAAGTCTCAAGTCTCGATGGTGAGTTTCAGTCTTATGTTGTCATTTGGTGAACCCAGCTGGCACCTCACCTATGCTTTTGCTTTATGTATTTTGCGTTACTAGTTTAGCCTTAACGCAGTGTTGATGTGCAGTCTATCATTAGTGTGCAGTTTTATTTACATCCCATCTAACATGGTTTGCGCACATAGTTTCAGAATGTTTGTCGGAGACCACTGGCAGGAGGAAAGCACGTAGAAGCACGAGCCACCTTCCCCGGCTTAAAGGAGTGACAGACAGAGAGAGCAGGGACACCTCAAGGGTGACTAACCACAGGAGGTGGCTAGGGCCAGCTGCTCAGAGATGGGATGTGACAGAGGGGGAGAGTCCAAGGCTAGAAAAACAAGCGCTCCTATAGTATCAACACACAACTGACAAAACCCAATTCACAATCACGTGGCCTACTGCACAACAATCAGAGACGGACAAAGCGGATTGAGAAGGTAAAAGTCCTGCCGTGTATTCCTTCTGCCCGTGCTCTCAACACAGGTGATTTTACTAACTGTCTCATCTACCTACGATCAGCTGGTTCAGTGAATATGCTGGAACAAATATGTGGCAGGACTTTCTGAACCCGGGATGTCCACCTCTGTCAATGATACACATTTGATGTCCAGCCACTTTATGGGTTTCGTAAACCATCATTCACCAATTTCACTGCATGTCCTACTCTACCCAGTATGTCTATGCAAGTGACAATAAAACATCCTTGTATGCTTAACATCTGTGTGTACACTACAGATGTAGTAAGCTTATGCTAGTGTTTTTTTACAACCAGGTCACATCATCATCATGTTCACAGTATCACTAGAGTCAGCTCCCAAGAGCAGAGCTTATGAGCCACTTTATGGGTTTCGTAAACACTTAAATGTGAAAGTTAAGACAAAGTTTGAGTTAGCTAGATATATCAGATATATGTGAGAAATGCTGGTTTACGATATTGTAGATCATCTGGATCGTGTGGAGAACTTACAGTATCACTAGAGTACCACTAGAGCATCACTAGAGTAGGCTAGTAGAGTAGTAGGGTAGAGGACTTACCCCGGGGGGTGATGGAGTTATGCTTCTCTGGCTCAGCGGGCTTCTGGGCGGCGGGGGGGATGTTGTTGTAGATCCTCTTGTAGTGATTGTAGACAGCCACCGACAACACCTTCTTAGCATGGGACTGCCCAACCACATACTTGTCCAGGTAGGCATAGATCTAAGGCAAAAAATAAAAAATAAAAATATGATCAATGAATACAGTACTGGATCAAGAAAAAATATACTTAAGTAAGATGCTGAGGACGGCTTTTTGCAGAACATGCTATCAGCTTAATAAAATGTAAGAAATAGTACTTAAGAGTGTGCTTATTATTCCATGATCCAGTTATTCTACCTCTTTTGCACCTAAAGATTAATAGTTTGTAGTTGAGCACCTCCACCTCTCTGGCCAATGAATATTATACAGTGCTTCAGTGCATTAACAACGAGAAAGGTCAGAGCCATGACCCTGCAGTTAAAACAACACTAAAGCATTTTTCTGCTTCGGTGCCCTACAGTTTGGAAGCGAAATTGTCTTACTTATGTCTCATATGAACTAAAGATTTGGCAACCCGCTTTGGCAAACTTGCACAGTGCAGTTATAGCCAAAGGTGCCATTCACACTGTTAAGTTAAATAACCACCGAAACGATTTTGGAAACAGCATTTAGCAACACTTCATTTGAAGTGTTGAAGTGAGTGCTCATGTCACTCTTGTAAACACCTCCAAATAAAGTGTTACCCATTATTTTAAGGTTGAAAAAACTACTTAGTGTTGCTTGAAATTCCCATCACGCAACACAGTACAGCACAGCACAACACAGCACAGCACAGCACTGCTCAGCACAGCACAGGTGTGGCATGGCACAGCACAGCACATTACAGCACAATACAGCACAGCACAACACAGCATAGCACAACACAACACAGCACAGCACAGCAGAGCACAGCACAACACAGCATAGCACAGCACAACACAGCACAGCACAACACAGCACAGCACAGCACAGCACAGCACAGCACAGCACAGGTGGTGTGGTGTGGTGTGGTGTGGTGTGGTGCGCTGTGCTGTGGTGCGGTGTGCTGTGGTGCGGTGTATTGCGGTGTGGTGCGGTGTGGTGTGGTGTGGTGTGGCGGTACCTTTTTAGGGGGCGGGGGCTGTTTCTGCTGAAAGGCCAGTTTGACCGCCTCTGCCGCCGTGTCTGGCTCCTTCAGGCTCTTCTTGGTGTCCGTCTCCGACAGCACCACGAAGAAGTGGTGGCACTTCTCACACTTCACAAAGCGTGTGGAGGCTGGAGACACAACAAAGAGACATTTTAGCTCGAAAAATTTTAGTTTGGTGGCGCTTTTACATTACACTGCATTACACTTAGCAGATGCTTTTATTCAAAGCAACTTACAAAAGGAGAATATAATTAGCTAACAGAGGTGTAGAGGAATACAGAGTACACTTCTCACACTTTACAAAGCACATGGAGGCTGGCGAGGAAAAGAGTATTACAGACATGTAAATATGTCTACCATCAATACCTGATGGGTATTTGAAAATTGGCATATTCTGAAAATTTTACCAATCACTTCATTTTACGACATAAATGCTGTTGCCATAAAGGCTTGCAGCCAAACAAAAAAGAAAGAAACAAAAAAAATTACAAGTAGCACCTTACAATAACTACAAACACATTTATTATGTATTTGTTAACTCTTAGTAAACACATTGTTCATTGCGTTGCTGTGACATTGCATTGTTATGACACTACGCCATTCCATTATTGCATTCAATTACTCCGATGCCATTGGACTGCAAGAAATGTTGTCTTGTTTGTGACCTTGCCAAACTGTAAAGCACTTTGAGCTGCATCTTATATGTATTGAACTGTGCTATACAAGTAAAGGTTATTATTCATCATCTGTTAATATTCTTCTTACATTATCTCATTATGTCATCATCATTTATAATTATTTATAAATATATCTTTGTACATACGTCTGTTATCTTTCTTCCTGTCTGTCTGTTGATCTGTTAGCTTTAATATTTGTCTATTTGTTTATTACTGCCTTACTGATACTAAATGGTGAACAAAGTGTTAACTAAGAGTTCATCAGGAGTAGTTATTCTGAAGTGCTACCAAAGCACATCCTGTGGGATTAAACAGGTACAATCCAAAATGCTTCCTGTAACCGGGACAACTGGTCCTAAAAGCACAGAGGCATATGACAGTTCATTCATTCATTCACATTTTAGTAATAAGCAAAGATTCTAGAACACTCCGTTCCACTCTAGAATCTTTGGTATTAAGTTCCCAAACTGGCCAGTGTCACAAGGAGTAAGTGTTCTATTTCTTCCCTGTAAACAGACTCATTCCATTTAACTAACACATGCTTCTTCACCTAGACTCCACATACAGACATTTCATACAGTTAATACATCATGACACATACAGAACAGAGTTGATTTTTTTACATTACATTTTTCCCCCAAATTGAAGGATATAAATTGTACCTCACTATATGATATCAACAAGTGGGCCAAAAGCCACACACATAGCTTTCACTCCACATGAGACAAACAGCTGTTTCTGTGGCCTAAACAATGGGGCAAAGGGCTCACAGCCCAAAGGTCCTAGGAGTCAAACAATCCCTACATACACACACACACACACACACACACACACACACACACAGACACACACACACACACCACACAGACACACACAGACACACACACATTGTCTCTTTCAAGATAAAAATCTTAGATTTCTTAGAACTGAGCAACAGCATTTTGTGGAAGTTTAGAACTAAGCAATGCATGTGTGCTGCTCATCTCAGTCCACCTGTTGTGTTTTCTGCTTTTAAAAATCAGGTTTGACAGGGTAGTCACAATTTTCCAGCCTCTTTAATCCGCTGCTTTTCCTGTGTGTGTCGGAGGTCAGGCCTATTAGATTACTGAGAGTGAGCACAACACCACCACCGTCACCACCACCACCACCACCACCAACACCACCACCACCGCTGCTGCCTGGGCTTCAGGGGGAAAACATCAGCTGGGCTGGCTGGAGGGTTATGTAACGCTGTGCTGTATTTTTAGACGGCAGCCTAACAATTCACCCCCACACTCCCCAGCGCCAGAGGAACAACACTTCCCGGCAGCCGGACACACTGAACCGAAAGAGCAAACAGAGAAGGGGGTCACCGCAAACCTACACTACTGGGGCGCGGGGGCACGGGGTGGGGTGGGGTGGGGTGAGGGTGTTATGACGACCGGGTCATATTGCGTTACAGTACAGGGGCCCCCTGACACAGACAGACAGGCGAACCAGGAGCAGTGCTCCATACAGCCACTGACCTGGAAAAACACCTGGCCTCTGGGAACATGCTAGCCATTCCGGGCCAGGTCAGAGCCACATCAGGGCCAGTTCCAGATCCAGGCCATAGGCTAAATCTCACCCGATTTGGCAAAATGAGTCTGAAGTCGCAAACTCTAATTTTAAGGTATTTTTTTAAGCTACCGGTAAGTGAATTTTAGGTCTCTGTGGCTCATTCTGCCAGTGTTGATCCCATATGGAGCACAGGTGGACCCTACTAAGGTTAGATTGGTCTCTGAGTACATGCAGTTGAATTATGTACTTGTCTTAGAGAGTACACGTTGAGTGGCGGTTGTAGATTTATACGGACAGTGGTTAAATTGGCTTTTCTAATGAAGGAGAGCCAAATATCTCACTCTATTTTATTACTATAAATACTGCAGCACAGAGAGCTGTATTGCTGAGGTGAGGAGGCAGAGCTGAGCTCCAGAGGGCTCCGGCCCAATTTAAACTCTGTTTACGGATGATCACTTTACTATTCACCGGTGGTGTTGGAATGGGGAGCAGCACTCACAGACAAAGGTCTCCACATGGGTGCAGAGGTCCCCGCACTTAGGACAGCGAAGCTGGTTGCCGCCTTTCCCCGTGGTCCCAGAACCAGCACGTTTGCCCGAGCCATCGCTCACGGATTTCTGTGGGGGAACAACAAGCGCATAATTGAGTCCAGCTTTCCACCAAAGACCACAGGCATCCGCATGGGCCAACTGACAATGGCCAGAGAGCTGCGACACACATATTTGTATAACTGAAACTATCTGGTTTGCTATGGGAACTGCTACAAAATGCATCCGACAGACAAACAGGGTGGAAATAAACCTCAATGACAACAACAGACAACGTATACACACCTTTCCACTCTCTCCTGTGCCGTTTTTTGGCGTGTTGTCCTTCGAGGCAAAATAGACCAAGGTCTCAGAGAACGCCCGAACAGGGATTCTGCGCGTCAGCCGGGTCTCATGTCCGCTTGGTCTGCGTTTGGAAAGCAGCTGGACCCTAGACCCAGACAGCCCTGGGACGGGACGGAACAAAAAGTCTGCCTAAATGATCTGTACAGTTTCCACGGATAATACGTGACAGGTCCAAAATGACAGTACCTGTAACACGCCCAGACATGTTTGCAAGCTTAATGCATGAGTAGTCTAGCAATCAGTCCTGCGCTTTGATACTATAATAACACCTGACCAACACAATGACTTATTGTGTGAGCAGTGTGTAACTAGCAATTTCATAAACAACTTTCTAATCCTTGATAATTGCAGGTTTTTGGGTTTCTGTCGAAACTGTTTGTACATATTCTGCTCTAACATCCCCCATGTGATTTATTGTAAAGTTACATTCCCTCCGAGAAACATAATGTTTTACCTGGACCGTCAACGTTCACACAAATAGTGGAAGCTATTGATGATTTTGTTTTTTTTGACACCAGCTAGTTGCTACCTAGCTTAATATGTATATACATTAGAGGTACATACAGCTCTCTACACAAGTAAACAACACGGTAGACAGCAAGATACTTTGGTCATCCTTTCTTGTATACTGACATGCAAGTAAAATTAGACATTTACTGACAAACAAGTAGCAAAACAAGCAGCTCACTCACATATGGGGGGTCCAGTACTATGCAGTGAAAGTGGGGATGTGCCTGCCTTACCTTTATGTGCAGAATTTATGAGAAGCAGTCTCGCCGCAGATGTACAAGCACACGACATGTTTCCTCCGTGGCTTAGATGAAAACGAATATAAAGAAACTAAGATAACTGTCTAGATCCCCGCATCAACACACTGGTTTCCTGGTCATCTAGCTAGCCGAACGTTAGCTCTCCTCGAGCTCAATGTATGCAGTCGGAGCCTAAACAACAGCAGCACTGCTGCTAGTGGCCGCTCGTGAGCAGGTGGGAGGAACGGAACGTTCTGTTCCTACCTCCCTATTTTCACAGTTGTGTGTTAAAGTCTCACACAGTCAGTCTGTGTAAAGTCCGAGGAGAAGTCCTGATGCAGTAATGCAAACACGGCGTGTGCTGGATGCTTTTCCCATTTTTAGAATATTATGGATAACTGTCCTAGTTACTGAAAACCTGTATGTCAAAAACAGAGATGTAAGCCATCTGTCAAAAATTAGGCAACATCAGCACCTAGCATCCCCGACCTATTAGTGGATTATAAAAAGGTATTATGGGCTTATTAAATAGCAAATGCATTCCTGTTACTGTTTTTTAATACTTTAAGTTGAGACGCAGGAGAAGACATTTATCAGGTCTAGATGTTCCGCAGTGTGCCAACTGAAATGTCAATTGACAGACACATGGCATGTGTAAAGTAGGTTGATGGGCTGAGCATTACATTATATGCTGCTTTGGAGAATTTAGCATAGTTTAAAACTTTTAACCAACATCTACTCATGCGTTTATTAGAGTGTAACGAGTAAAATAATGAATATGTATAGTACTGGATTCTACGGCGAAATGGTCTTCAGCTGACTGGGTTGGAGGTGGTGACTTTTATTTTGATAAGGGGTATCACGTGTGCAGTCTGAGCCTGACAACTCAGAATCGCGGAATTCTGAATCGCGGAAGTGGATGTCATATGACTTATGACTGCTAAAATGTTACTAATCCCTGGGTGAAAGTGGCCTAAAAGGTGAATTAAATACCATTTGATTACGGTAATATTGACAAATATTCATCTAATAAGTTTGCTTTTATCGATGACATTTTGAAATGTTATGCTTTTGCTTCATGTATTTTTCGTTACTAGTTTAGCCTTAACGCAGTGTTGATATGCAGTCTATCATTAGTGTGCAGTTTTATTTACATCCCAGCTAACATGGTTTGCGCACATAGTTTCAAAATGTTTGTCGGAGACCACTGGCATTTGTGACTTCTGCTCTCTGTGTTGCAAATTATTTATGAATTGTTAGTATGTGGTATCACCTTCCGTGGTCAACTAGCAAATTGTTAGCTTGAAGACACATTCATTTTGAGTAGCCTATGGTTTGGTTTGGTACTGACACTATTTGAAGCATGGTTTATTTACCGTTTCGCTGTTGTCTTTTTCATATCTAAATTTGACACCTTTGCATCCTCATTTATGAGGTGAACTAGTGGAAGACCTGTTTCTTTAGTGACGCAATTTTACTATAACATTGTTACATTATGCACAGTAAGTTGTGGGTTCGTAAAGTAGTGATGTACAGTTGCAAATTAATTAACGGATGTTTAGGTTTAGCCTGCTAAGATGAAAATGTTTTTATTTTATTTTTTCCCCCTAGAAATGGAGGAGATAAAGGTATCTCCTGACTACAACTGGTTCAGAAGTTCAGTACCCCTGAAAAGAGTAAGCAGTTTCTGATTGTCAAGTTTGAATGTCTATTTTTTTTTATGTGTAGGTCGTTTTAAAATGGTAGATAAAAATGACAACACATATACATGTGATGGCTGTAAGTGACATTGGCGTGATGTGTGGCGCGGTCTTGACCGCCATGAGATTTAGCAATAATGTTAAACTTGTGACTGAAGAAGACACATGATTGCATGCATGATTGTGTGTCGGTACAGATCATCGTGGATGACGATGACAGTAAGGTCTGGTCGCTGTATGATGCCGGCCCGAAGAGCATCCGTTGCCCCATCATCTTCCTACCCCCAGTTAGCGGAACCGCCGAGGTCTTCTTCCAACAAGTCCTTGCTCTTACAGGCTGGGGATACCGCGTGATCTCGGTGAGTCTTTCCCTGCTCTCGGTGAGTCTTTCCGTGATTGATTCTAAAAGAAAACGTGATTGATTCGATCTGGGGAGTGATTGGACACCCACTGTCTGCTGATTGATTGAGTTTTGATCAGCAATGTTTGCAGACCACCGTCTGTGATCATGCGTTCAGTTTAGCGTCAGTCACTGAGTGCCACTGCATGTGATGTAATGCTTGTGGTTTCTGTATGTGGTCTGGCAGATGTTAATGTTAATTCCTCTTTTCATGGCCAGAAATTACCCAGGTGCACACAGCCAGCCAGCCCTTAATGCCTGTATGTAATGTGCAAATGTGAGTTTCTCACTGCCTGTGTACAGTGAGTGCCATTTTGGGGGGAAAAAAAGACCCATTCATGAGTAATCACTGACCGATGCGCCCCGAAAGTGAATTAGCCAGTTAACCTCTGACCTGCAGGGCTACTGGTAATCTGGTTAGGCGCAGGAACAGAGGCAGGCACAAACTCAATGTGCCGTGTGTAACTGCTAGTCTGAGGAGAACTCTTCTGAGAGACTCCTCGTGAGGTGAAGATGAGAGAGGGACAGTCAGGGTGGTCCGGAATGCTGAGGTGGTTCTAGAGTGCATTGAGGGCGCTATGCTGACACCCACCACCCACCATCTTCACTGAAAGCTTATTACAGTATGTCCTCCTTTTGTAAGTCGCTTTGGATAAAAGTGTCTCTCACCACCCACCATCTTCACTGAAAACTGCATTGCTGCAGAATATGTTGGCTTATTACAGTATGTCCTCCTTTTGTAAGTCGCTTTGGATAAATGCGTCTGCCAAGTGTAGTGTAATGTAATGTGCAGACGTGTGTTCTGTTTCGTTCTCAACTTGTTGATCACTGGGGAACATGTAAGGCCAATGAGTTGATGCTTGTTTTTATCAGTGCTAAAGGCCACCGCCAGACAGTTACAGGGATACAAGGATGCTTTATTGTCACATGCATAGACACACATGCATACTGGGTAGAGTAAGACATGCAGTGAAATTGGCGATTGTTAGTCTAAAACTGTGCCTGGGGAGGGGGGTGGGTAACTTTGCGCCCCTGTGAAAGGATAAAATATGGGGGCCCCACAACAATGTGGGGGTGTTGGCAGCAAAGGGCTCTTGGGACCGTCCTAACCATCCTCCTCTGCCTAGTGACGGCCCTTGATTGGGCAGGCAGTGGTGGTGATGGCATACCAGCAGAGGGCCTGGCTTCACACGGATAGTTGCCTCCATGTCTGGAGCAGCAGATGGCCTCAGTCTGGGTAGCACAGAGGGTGACAGGGGGGGGATATGGACCATTAAGCCCTTAGTCCTCACGATCTAAGTGAAAGTGAAGTGAAAGTTTTTGACAAGTAACAAGTATTTTTGTCATTATTGTAATAATAATAATAGGCTGTATTTGTATAGCACAATTCACACAAGAAGTGCACAAAAAACACAAAACAGCATTTGTTGCAGCTTGGTAGTGTAGGGGACATCTGCATTTAACCCATCACACGCGTGAGCAAGGGGGCAGTAGTGACAACGACTCCTGGGGAGCAGAAGGGTGGGTACAGTGCCTTGCTCAGGGAGAGCGTTGGTCATCCCCCCCCCCCTTTGGCTGCAAGTCCAACTCTTTAACCTCATGGAGTAGGATGGAGGACAGCGCTGGTCATTCCACACACACCCCCCCCCCCCCACACGCACGCACGCACGCACGCACACACACACACACACACACACGCACACACACGCACGCACGCACGCACGCGCACGCACACACACACACACACACACTTTCCTACAGTACTGGTGTGGGGAACTGAATCTGGCTGCAAGTCTCTGACTATGACTCCATAACTGCTAGCCCATGACTGGCCCTAGAGCAGATATTTAGTTAATTTAGTGAATGAACAGCGTTACTATGGACACACCTACGATGCATTCAGTTTCCTTCCTGAACCTTTCATGACATAGTCACACATGACTCGACTCCCGCGCTTCCACATAACGACCCAAATATGATTACGAATATAAGAATCATGATGCACTCATTTCGTAAGAAAATAATTTGCAGCCCTTCCAGAGGAGAAAAGTGGCAATGTTTTAAAATGCACAATCCTAACTTCCTAATTGTTGCACTCTCCCGCTCTCTCTCTCTCTCCCTTTCCCTCTCTCTCGCGCCTTGTCTGTTTCTCTCTCTCTCTGTCTCTCTCTGTCTCTCTCTCTCTCTCTCTCTCACATTCTTGCTCTCGCTCTCCCTCCCTCTCTCTCTCTCCCTTTCTCCCCCTCAGCTTCAGTATCCTGTGTACTGGGATCTGTTGGAGTTTTGCGATGGCTTCCGGAAGCTTTTAGACCACTTACAGCTGGACAAGGTTAGCCATGGCAACGACAGTCTTGTGATCTCGCAATGTGTTTCAGTGCATGTCATTGCATGTTGTTTTCACCTTTCATGCAAAAGGCTTCTTCAGTTCTGGCGGGAACGGCCATAACTGAAGAAGCCTTTTGGATGAAAGGTGAAATGTCTTCAAACTACTAAAAAAAGTCCACTGTCTAGTTGCTTACAACTTAGCTTAATTGACTAACATGACCTGGATGAATGAGAATCCTCACAGACATAACTTGTCATGTCCTGTCTCTTCCTGTCATGTCCTCTACTGTCGTCTCCCCTCCCCTCCTCTCCTCTCCTCTCCTCTCCTCTCCACTCCTCTCCACTCCTCTCCACTCCTCTCCACTCCTCTCCTCTCCTCTCCTCTCCTCTCCCCTCCTCTCCTCTCCCCTCCTCTCCCCTCCTGTCCTCTCATCTCCTCTCCTCTCCTCTCCTCTCCTCTCCTCTCCTCTCCTCTCCTCTCCCCTCCTCTCCTCTCCCCTCCCCTCCTCTCCTCTCCTCTCCCCTCCTCTCCTCTCCCCTCCTGTCCTCTCATCTCCTCTCCTCTCCTCTCCTGTCCTGTGTTGTGGTCGTGTGTGCCATGTTCAGGTGAAATGTCTTCAAGCTACTAAAAAAAGTCCACTGTCTAGTTGCTTACAACTTAGCTTAATTGACTAACATGACTTGGGTGAATGAGAATATTCACAGGCATGTCCTGTTTTGTCCTCTCCTGTCCTGTCCTGTGTTCTGGTCGTGCGTCCCTGTCCATGTTCAGGTCCACCTCTTCGGTGCCTCTTTGGGGGGGTTCCTGGCCCAGAAGTTTGCCGAGTGCACCCACAAATCGCCCCGAGTCCACTCGCTCATCCTCTGCAACTCCTTCAGCGACACCTCCATATTTAACCAAACCTGGACGGCAAACAGGTGAGTCGGGGGAGGGGAGTGTGTTAGTGTGTGTTAGTGTGTGTTAGTGTGTGTGAGGCTGTGTGTGAGGCTGTGTGTGAGGCTGTGTGTGAGGCTGTGTGTGAGGCTGTGTGAGTGAGTGTGTGAGTGAGTGTGTGAGTGAGTGTGTGAGTGTGTGTGTGAGTGTGTGTGAGGGTGTGAGTGAAAGAACAGAAACAAAGTCTGACTGCGACACCAGTGTGCTCCCACACAAGTTTGTTAATCATGATGTTTCAGGCGGTCTGGATCTGTCAGAAAAGACAGCTACTGTTCTTATGCTAGCTGGCCAAACTAATTGAAAAATGCTGACTTTTTTTCTCGCCCTTCATCAGACGTCTATCGTTTGTCAAAAATGGCGTAGGCTAATTATGGGAGACAGACGGCGTCTATTATGTGTGTGTGTGTGTGTGTGTGTGTGTGTGTGTGTGTGTGTGTGTGTGTGTGTGTGTGTGTGTGTGAGAGACAGAGGTCGTCTATTATGTCTGCATAAATACTACATGTGACTGTCACTATCACTCTCCCTCACTGTCCATGTCACTTGCTGCTTCTGTCACTTGTCCTAATTAGCTAAAGACATTTGCGCGAGTTGTGGGAGACTTTGTATTACTTGCAGGCGATTGGGAGTCGCTTTTCAAATGCAGGAGACTCCCGGAGGTCATGGGAGACCCAAAATGTCTGTCTGTCTCTCCTTTGAAAATTGTAATTTCAGTACGAGGGTGTGAGTGTCTCTGTGTCTCTGTGTCGCTGTGTCTGTGTGTGTGTGTGTGTGTGTGTGTGTGTGTGTGTATATGTCTTGAAAAAGGTAGATGATGTAAAACTACTAAGTTATCTTGTACATGTGTTGTAGTTTTTGGTTGATGCCAGCCTTTATGCTAAAGAAGATAGTTCTGGGGAACTTCGCCAAAGGACCTGTGGATCCAAAAATGGCCGACGCCATCGACTTCATGGTGGACAGGGTGAGTGGCCACACCCATTTCTCGAGTCCTGTGTCACACATTCATCGTACATTTACCATGAAATTAGAAATCAGAGAAGTTATGCAGGCATTATCATTCTCTAGATTAGAATCTATACCATGTTGTTTGTTATTGTCATAAACTGTATAGCCCCTGATTCAGCTTGGGTTGAAATGTTGTCTGCATTGTATCTCGATGGCCAATCAAATGAGACTCTTCTCTGGTAGCTCTGATGGGATTGGTGGTTGCTTGATCCAAACCACCCTGTTTATTTCCTGTTTACAGTGTTAGGGCTGTGTGTGTTAGGGGTGTGTGTGTTAGGGAGGTGAGGGGGTGTTGGGGGTGTGTGTGTGTTAGGGGTGTGAATACAAGCACTTTTAGGGGACCCTGAGGAGTGATTTGATGAGTTTGACTATCTGTTCCTCCCCCTCTTCCTCCCTCCCTCTCTTTCTGCCTCTTTCTCTCCTCTCTCTTTCTCTCTTCTCTCTTCCTCCCTCTCCTCCAGCTGGAGTCTCTGAATCAGAGTGAGCTAGCCTCGCGGCTAACGCTAAACTGCCAGAACTCCTACGTGGAGCCGCACAAGATTAAGGATGTGGCCGTCACCATCATAGACGTGAGAGACACACACACACACACACACACACACACACACACACACAGTCACACACACAGTCTCACACAGACTTACACACACTCACACACACCATTTATATACCAATGTCACCATATTAGATGTAAGACACACACCATTCACTAATAACTATATTAACACCATTAACTATAGTGTGTGTGTGTGTTGTAGGTGTTTGATCAGAGTGCCCTATCAAACGAAGCGAAGGAGGAGATGTATAAGCTCTACCCCAACGCCAGACGTGCTCACCTCAAGACTGGAGGAAACTTCCCTTACCTGTGCAGGAGTGCAGAAGTGAACCTATACATACAGGTATGTGTGTGTGTGTGTGTGTTTGTGTGTGTGTTTTTATTTGTGTGTCTGTGTCTGTGTCTGTGTGTGCATGCCCCACACTACCTCAGTGTTGCCCAACTTCCCTTACCTGTGCAGGACTGCAGAAGTTAACCTATACATACAGGTGTGTGTGTGTGTGTGTGTGTGTGTGTGTGTCTGTTTTATTTGTGTGTGTGTGTGCATGCATGCCCCACACCACCTCAGTGTTGCCCAACATCCCATATCTGTGCAGGAATGCAAAAGTTAAACTATACATACAAGTGTGTGTGTGTGTGTGTGTGTGTGTGTGTGTGTGCGTGCGAGCATGCATGCCCCCCACTACCTCAGTGCCACCCAACACTTTATAAACTGCTGTGTCACTGAAACAGCTTGTGTCTGTCTAAAATGTGTTTAATGTGTAGATAAACACACATACAGTAAGAACACGTTGAAACTT
Organism: Setipinna tenuifilis; assembly: GCA_030347295.1. Lineage (NCBI taxonomy): Eukaryota > Metazoa > Chordata > Actinopteri > Clupeiformes > Engraulidae > Setipinna > Setipinna tenuifilis. Next base: position 2,878,633 of record CM059288.1, on the reverse strand, counting down.
TGATTTCCTGTATGAGGTTTTTTTCAGAATGTGTGAACTTTCCAAAACCACAGTTTCCCCTTATTGAGATGTGAGGTGTGAAAGTATCGGCTCTGGTAGAAAGTCATGCCTGGCCTTCTGTTCTCCTGCCATACATATGTTCTGGAAGAGGAACTGAAAGTCATTCTCTTTCTCTCTCTCTCTCTCACACTCACACACACACACACACTCTCAAACACACACACACAGGCCACTGCCGGCACCCCGGTCCATCTGTCGAAACTGGTGGCGCCATGCTCTGTTATTTTTTGCCTCTCTCTCACTCTCTCTTTCTCCCTCTCTTTCCCTCTTTCACTCTCTTTCTTTCTCTCCCTCCCTCCCTTTCTCTCTCTCTCTCTCCCTCTCTCAGATCCACCTGCGGCAGTTCCACGGGACACGCTATGCGGCCATTAACCCCGCGATGGTGAGTGCGGAGGAGCTGGAGGTGCAGAAGGCCCACCTGGACCAGAGCAACGACAGCGAGGAGGAGTTCTAGAACCCTCAGCACACCAGCAGCCCCCCCTCGGGGCCTCCCCTGGGTCCTAAAGGCCGTCGTGTCTGGGCACGGCCGCATACACACACACACACACACACACACACACACACACACACACACACACACACACACACAAACGAACCTGTGAACTAGAGTTGCGAAAGCCGTGGTCCTCACACTATACTGTACCGCTGAGCATTTCAGACGGATCTCGACGTGGTCCTTTTTCGTTGTTTTTTTTTCTATGATGTGTTCAATCAACGACATGTTTAAAAGGAGACAATTTTTACTTTACCGAAGGAAATACAATATTTTAATAATGATGACTCTTTCTGTAAATAATTCTGAATTGGATACATTATGAAAACAACAGATGACCTTAATAGGATGCCATACTTTTCTAACCTGTTGCCTTATGTCCTACAGAACCCACTGTACTGGCTTACTTTCTTTCTCTTCGCACTTTCTATTACAGGAATTTAATTTTTCTTTTCTTTTTTCCAAATTTATGTTTGTTTCTCTTTTGTTTTTCTTTTTTTTCCCCTCACTGCCAGCTTTTTATATTCTTTATGGAGCCATGCACTGAAATGAAGCGCTATTCACCCAATGATGCGACCAGGAATAGTATTGAAAACAAAAAATAAATAATGTACATTATTCTTTCGTTTGTTTCCAGTAAAAAAATGCTTCATAATCCATCTTGGTCTAATGGTCGTTCTTACAGTATGTTTACACAAAAAGACAACAAAACAATGCCATTTTGCATTTAATCTTGACATTTTATTTTTATGCTACTGATGTTCCAACAGAGTAGAGCACACACCCCCTGGTCATGCGTAGTGCCAGCGCAGGTAGGCCCCCACCTGAGTAAGGTAGGCCCCCACCTGAGTGAGCTTGGCACAGGTACGCCCCACCTGAGTGGGGTTGGCACAGGTAGGCCCCCACCTGAGTGAGGTTGGCACAGGTATTGCTGATGTGTTGTTCCTGCAGCATTTCAGGTGTTTTATTATCCTGCAGCTTTCCCCACATGAGGTGGAGAGTAGGGTACTGTGACCCAGTACTTCTGCACTGATGACGCCAGACAATAGAACACAACACTGACACCCCACCCCCCCCCCACACACACACAATTTATTTTAGTGTTGGTCATGAGTGCAATGAGGAGTCATAATCTTAGACTAGTGTTTCTTAAAGTTCTTCAGACCGAAGACCACTTTCCCTCCCCCCTCCCCTCTGAGGCTAAGAGGGCTACTGTATGTAAATGCATCACAGCCCTAAGTAGGGAATGGCACGAAGATGATAATACATACATACAATTCAAACACGCTGCATAGCATAGGTAGTTTAAGAAACATGAAAAAATGTAGCACATTTAGCAAAACTACTCACAGACCACGTGGGATTGCTTGCGGACCCCAGTAGTCTGTGGACTACACGTTAAGACACACTGCCTAAGACTCATCCTAACTTTACCTTCTTCTGTCTACAGACAAGCAAGACTACAGGCTAAGAGCTAAGAGCTAAATATACAGATGCTAATCGTGCTGACCCATGCAGAAAAATAAAATAAAACATTTATCTTTTTAAGTTGAATAAAAAGTGATTCACGCAGTAGTGTTCTCAGAGAGTGTTTAGCAGGTACTCCTCCTTCACATTATCACAGACAAGTTGGTCATCGTTTACATACATCCCCCACCCCCTCCCTCAACCCCATCCCTCAACCCCTACAAGGCATTTTGTTTAGACAGTGTAGGATGTTGACCAATATATATTGCTTTAAACTTTAACATTTAACATCCATGTACGTATAAAATCTACAGATTTCGTTTAACAAAATGGTTGCAAAAACACAACTTGTGGTACACATTAAATCAGTCATCATTCCACATGAATATGGAAGAAAACACAATTAAGTATCAGAGACATCCAGTTGCATAAAACTTAGCTCTTTTTACTACCATGACCTGGATGAATGATAATCTTCATCTTCACAGACACATTTAAGTATCATATGTAGTTCCAGGTGAAACTGCAAGCATTACCTTATATGCAGCTAGAGGAAGTAGCAATTGGTAGGATGTAGCAATTACATGTAAAGTAAGTGATGTCATTTCCTGATTTTGGTCCACAGACGTCGTTCATTTAACCCTATAAGGTAGTGAAAGCCCTAACTCAAACACCCATCATGGTGATGTCACTTAAGTGCTCAGTGTTACGATTGTGCTTGATGTGGGGTAGTTTGACTTTTGTTTTTAAATAAAAATAAAAAAGGTGTTGTGTCCTAGCCTGGTTAACCAGCCCCTCACAGTTCAATTCATTTTCCCGCTGTGGTTTCATTGACATGGTTGTCTCAGGCAGCATCTTGCCTGACCAATCAGCGAACAGAGGGAGTCACGACTGAATCAAGGCAGACCCAATCGCTTTAAACTTCAGCAGAGTCCACACCTCCAGGAAGAAACTGTTCACTGATTGGTCAGGCAAGATGCTGCCTGAGACAACCATGTCAATGGAACCACAGCCCAGACCCTCTGTTCGAAATGAAGTGAAGTACGAGGGACTGGTTTACCAGGCTGTGTGTGTGTGTATGTGTGTGTGTGTGTGCTTCACATGGCATTGCATTTTTTGGGTGTGTCTGGGTCGGCGTTGGCCTTCTGCCGAACATTTTCTGTTGGGGAAAGAAACCAACATTAGTTATTCCAGAAAGGGAAATCACTTCTTTAATACTCAGACAACATCTACATACTTTATGGTTGACACATATATCATGATATTTTATGGCTGGGCTATTAATTGATTGCCATTTGAGACTGTGATAAAATTCAGTCACGTTCAATTACGATGGTCAGCATTGGGCATATCGTTAGCTTCATAGCATAATTGCCTAAGTCATTTTTTGGTCAAATTGAGATTTTTGCACAACTTTACTCCCCTACCACTTCTGCATCATCCTGTCTGTCTGGCTATGTCATTGGCCAATCACAACACTCATAAAAGTAAAAAAAAACATAGCTGCCTAAGTCATTTATTTGACTTAGGCAGTTTTACCATTGGACTTAGGCAGTTTTTATACAATCAATTTGACTTAGGCAGATTATGCCTATGACTTAGGCAGTTTTACCATTGGACTTAGGCAGTTTTCATACAATCAATTTGACTTAGGCAGATTATGCCTATGACTTAGGCAGTTTTTCTGAGAATATAAAATAAACAGTACATCTTCTCAGCCATTTTGCATACATCAAAACTGCCTAAGTCACTTTTATTTGATAAAAAAAATGATGTTCGGTTTTGTTCTTTTTCCAAACTTTTTCTCACATCTACATGAATGTTCTGTGAAAATATCAATAAAAAATATGCATGTGATTTTTAGAAAATATGTTTTTTCTTGTTTTCCAAAAACACAAAAAAATGACTTAGGCAATTATGCTAACAAGCTAACGATATTTAATCTATCACATGGCACACCGCAGAAGCTGATGTTATTTTGAACCGAAAAGACAAGTTTCAATCCAGCTGCTTTTAAATTGTCAATGTAAGGAGAAAGAAATAAGCATAGATGTCGGATGATATGAGAAAACATATCATGATCATTAATTTTGCCCTATCGCCCAGCCCTACTCCACACTGGGGTGTCTAAACTTGGTCATGCTCTGGGCTTTACTTTGTCTCAACTGTGATGTACATACAGTAGGATGCTGAGGGCTAGTCTGTGACCATATAAGGTAATATGTGGTGGTAAGCAAGTGGTCCTGTGACTTGATGATAGCCAGTTCAGTTCCTGTACTAGTAGGTAACCCCACACTTCTCCAGGGGGAAATTTAAAGCAGAGACTTAGAATAAAAACAAAGCAAGCACTCGGTAGTTTTTGTTACAGTAAGTGCAGTACAGTATGAGTAATGGGCATTTGCAAATCACCATTGAGACTAAAGGGGTATGTGTGTGTGTGTGTGTGTGTGTGTGTGTGTGTGTGTGTGTGCGTGTGTGTGTGTGTGTGTGTGCATGTGTGTGTGCATGTGTGTGTGCGTGTGTGTGTGTGTGTGTGTGTGTCTGTATGTGTGTGTGTGTGTGTATGTGCGTTTGGAAATTGTCGCCATTAATCACACTGAAGAAAGGTGCCAGCCCAAAACGTTTGTATGGGGGCGAATAAAAGTGCGAATAAAAGAACAAAAACTGAGTGCTCACACACACACACACATACACACACACACACACACACACACACACACACACACACTTCATTTGTCTTAGTCCCTGCTTTAACTTTCAGAGAGTTTGAGCCCCCATCCATGCTAACACAGGGTGTTTGTCCAGAACTTTAACCCTTTATGAATGTGTAGTAGTAGTAGTAAACCTTTATTGTCACTAGTCACAAGTACCAGCGAAATTGGCCATCAACCCATCCAACATAGATACAAACATACATGAATATGACAAGGGGGTAGACAGGATGGGAAGACAGGTATGTAAAAGAAATACAGCATCACATGAGGACAGGGGAGGAGAGAAAAAGACAACCCCCAGACTGTGTTCATAGAGTCTTATAAATACAGGCTTCACAGACAGCGTTACCAAACCCTTTATCCTGACCTCTGACCCCCGTGTGACCCCCGTGTGACCCCTGTGTGACCCCTGAGTGACCTACCTGCGAGGTCCAGCCTGTCGATGGCCACCAGCCCCTCGTAGAGCCCCTTGATGGGGTTGTCCCCAGCGACCAGAGCCCCATGCAGCCAGATCAGCAGCATCCTGTGCCCATGCTCCTTAAAGCTCTTACTGCCTGGATGCAATACACACACACACACACAGGGTCAACACACACAGGGTTCAACACACACAGGGTCAACACACACAGGGTTCAACACACACGGTCAACATACACAGGGTTTAATACACACAGGGTTTAACACACACAGGGTTCAACATAGGGTCCAACACACCTGTCCACACCTATCTGTCCCAGACCCACCTGCCCACACCGACATATCTCACCTGTCCCACACTAACTCACCTGTCCACAGCTGTCTAATCTGTCCCAGTCTAACTCACCTGTCCACACATATCTCACCTGTCCCAGACTTACCTGTCCACTACAGTCTCAGCTGTCTTCTGCAGTTTCAAAAGGCTACAGCAGTCACCTGTCCCACCATTCTAACTTGTCTCACCTGTCCACACCTATCTCACCTGTCCCAGACTTACCTGTCTCAGTCTCAGTCGTCTTCTGCAGTTTCACCACCATACTAACTTGTCTCACTGTCCACATTTATCTAACCTGTCCCAGACCCACCTGTCCACACCTGTCCCAGATTAACTCACCTGTCCACACCTATTCAACCTGTCCACACCTCTCACCTGTGCCAGACTAACTCACCTGTCCACTGCTGTTCGATGGCCCGTATGTGGGCGTCGGTGAAGCCCCAGAGCTCGGCGAGCAGCTTCCACTCGGCCAGGCCCAGGTACCTGGTGGCCAGCCGCCACAGCACTGAGCGCAGGTGCTGCGTCTCCGGCCGGTGGTCCTGCCTGAAGCTCAGAGACCGGCCCGCCAGCGGGTCAGAGTCCTCCGCACTCAGCTGGTCCTGGGGGAGGGGAACACACACACACACACACACACACACACACACAGACATGCATGTGCCCACACACACACACGAGCATACACACAGAAACAAAAACACACATACACATAATGTTGGGTTCATCATGCATGCACCCGGACACACATACAAGAGCATACACACACACATACACACACAGTTGAATTCATTTTTTATGCAATGTTGTTGGATGGTCTAGATAGAGAGTAAAACACACACACTCAATATTGGATTCATTTTTTTACGCAATGTCTGCTTTTACGCAAACTCATAGCTTCTTAATAGACTGTGTACCTCTTGTAACACACAACCAGCACAATAAGAGCCAGTGTAGGGTGTAATGGTCCCAGTGTGTGGTGTAATAATAGTCAGTGGGTGATGTAATAAGAGCCAGTGTATGTTGTAATGGTCCCAGTGACTCCACCAGACTGGCCTCTGCTATTCACCTTCTCCCACTTGTAGAAGCGGTCTGCCTTGATGATCATGTCCACCACATTCACATGGTTGGCCCTGGCCGCCACATCCAGACAACTCTTCCCCTGCTGCAGATTTAAGGAGTCACACACACATATACACACACACACACACGCACACACACGCACACACACACATGCACGCACGCACGCACGCACGCACACACACACACACACACACACACGCACATGCACATACGCACACACACATATATGCACACACACACACACACACACACCCGTGCACACATATACTTCAGTTTCACTACCTGTAAATGCAACTGCAATTAGTTCATGAAAGTTCATGCAATTAGATGGTGCAGAAAAAGGAGGAAGAGAGAGTGAGGCTGGGGTCTGGGGTACCTTGTCGAGCAGTTTGAGGTTAACGCCAGCCAGAAGGATCATCTCCGCCATGGCCTGCCTGCCGTGCTCAGCAGCTATGTGCAGTGCCGTCTGCTGCCTCTAGAGGGAGACAGGGTGCATTTATTATTTTCACAAAAATCACAACATGACTCATGAAGCATTTGCAACTTTATGTGATTATTTCATTTTGCTTATTTAGGAGATTCCTCAACACAAAGAGACAAATTGTATAGATGAACTATGCATCCGGGAGCAAAAAATGCACAAAAATAAAAATAAAAAACAACCCCAGGTTAGAGTTTTGGGACTTCGTAGGCGTGAGAGTGGGACTGACCTTATCAGGAATGTCTAGTTCACAGTCAGCATCCACCAGCAGCTTCACAATCTCAGTGTGGTTATTCAGCACGGCCATGTGGAGAGGGGCCGTCAGCTGGACCTGAGAGAGAGAGAGAGAGAGAGAGAGAGAGAGAGAGAGAGAGACAGCGAGAGAGAGGGAGAGAGAGAGGGAGAGACAGAGAAAGAGAGAGAGAAAGAGAGAGAGAGACAGAGAGAGAGAGAGAGAGAGAGATAGAGAGAGAAAGGGAGAGAGACAGAGACACATAAAGAGAGAGAGAGAGAGGGAAAGACAGAGAGTATATTTAAGGGGTGTGTGTGTGGGCATAGGAATTCATGCACGACTATGTAATTGTGTCTGTGTTATGCGTGTGTGTGTATATTTGCATGGGTTTGTGTGTGACTATGGGTGTGAATGTCTATGTGTGTATGCATTTGTATGTGTGTACAGCTGAGTAAGTGTTTGTGTGTATGTGTAAGCATGTGGGTGTGTGTGTGTAGGCATTTGTATGTGTGTACAAATGAGTACACAGTTCCTATGTTTTCTGTGTGTGTGTGTGTGTGTGTCAGACTCACGTTGTCCACTGTGTTTGTGTGACTTCCAGCCTCCAGGAGTAGCTGGGCCTCCCTGGAGAAGCCATGTTGGGCAGCGTAGTAGAGCGCATTCACCCCCTTCTGTAACAGCAGACACAGGGACATTATAGTATCATCATATTATTATATCATATTTATTATCATAAAGCATGGGTGGTAGCTGGGAGGCCCAGACAAGGACCTGTACTTGAGCATAAAAAGAAAATGAATGCCAAATATAAATATGCTTTACGGTATATCACTAAGCAAGAGCAGGTCCTAAGTGCATCCTCTATGGCTGATCACTTGCTCAATAAAAATATACACAGTTTTTGGAATGAGGTGAAAAATCTAAATAGAGCTAAAACTAATCTTCCATGCAACATAGAAGGGGTAACTGCACCAGAGGACATTGTTGATCTCTGGAGGCAGCATTATGCTTCTCTGTTCAACTGTTTAAAAAGTGAGCCTTTTGATGTTGGTGTGATAGAAGATAAAACTGTTTATTTTCATACAAATGAAGTTGTTAAGGCCATAGGGCAACTCACAGAAAGAAAGGCCTGTGGCATGGACAACATCACAGCCGAGCACTTAAAGCTAGCTGGGCCCAGGTTGGCAGTGATGCTGTCTATTTGTTTCTCTGGTCTGGTGTGTCATGGTATACTGCCTGACTCCATGATGTCAGTAATTCTTGTGCCAGTTATCAAAGACAAGGCTGGTAAGGTTGGTTGCATTGATAACTATAGACCTATAGCCCTTGCCAGCATTATTTCTAAAGTGTTGGAAAGCTTAATCCTTGACAAGATAAGTACATATATAACTCCCACTGACAATCAATTTGGTTTTAAGCCTAAGCATAGCACCGACCAATGTATCTATGCACTGAAAGAGGTTGTAGAGACATATAGGAGACAGGGCTCTACTATGATTTTAGGTTTTATTGATGCTTCGAAAGCTTTTGATCGTGTCAATCATTTCAAGCTGTTTAATAAACTTAAGCATAGGGGAGTCCCCAGTTGTTTGGTACGGATTTTAGCCTATTGGTACTCAAGTCAAAGTGTGCAGGTTAAATGGGGCAACATCCTCTCTACACCCTTTAATGTCAGCAATGGGGTACGGCAGGGGGGGATTCTATCTCCAGCCCTATTCAATGCTTATATGGATGACCTTTCTCAGCAGTTGGGGGCATGTAAAACAGGATGTATGGTGGGAGACATGTTGATTAATCATTTTTTATATGCTGATGACCTTACTATTCTATCTCCAAGTAGCAGTGGGTTTCAACAGCTCCTAAATATCTGCACTGACTATGGAATAGAATTTGACATTAAATATAATGCAAAGAAGAGTGTAGTTATGATATGTAAGACTAAGGAGGATTTAAATATCAAGTTCCCCCCCTTCTATTTATCTGGAGTGGAGCTGGGAGTAGCTAATGCCACAAAATACTTAGGCCACATCCTAACTGATACACTGGAGGATGATGCTGACATGAGCAGACAGAGGAGAGTGCTATATGTCCAAGCAAATATATTGGTCAGAAAATTCCATCACTGCACTACAGATGTCAAAGTCAATTTATTTAGAACGTATTGCTCCCCTCTTTACACAGCTCCACTTTGGACTAGATACAAGAAGGAGAGCTTGCTCAAGCTGAAAGTAGCTTACAATGACTGTCTCAGGATCCTCCTGAAGAAACCAAGGAGTACTAGAGCGAGCGGGTTGTTCTGTAAACTAGGTCTGACTACATTTATGGCACTGCTGAGAAATCTCACTTTTAAATTTATGGGCAGGCTGGACTGTTCTACAAATAAGCTAATTGCACAATTAGTAGATCCAAGCCGTAGCTCAGTTAGGTACTTGTCTATTATCTGGGAGTACTGGGATGAGTTACTTCATTAGCTTCTTCTTTCTTTTGTATTTTTATTTTTATTTTTATTTTATTTTATTTTTATTTATTTTTAATATGTTTATACTTTTGTGAATTGTACTGTATGATTGATGTCTGTAATGTGTTCCCTTGTGGGTCTTGAGCCTGTAATAAATACATATATATATAGTAGCAGTAGACATTTACATAAAGAATGTGTTCTACAACAGTGTAATATTCTAGAACTCCACCTTATATTCCATTCTAGAACTCCACCTTATATTCCATTCTAGAACTCCACCTTATATTCTATTCTAGAACTCCACCTTATATTCTATTCTAGAACTCCACACTGTGGAGCCCAACATTCTGTATAGACTGTGAGCCTTTCAATGACAGTACTGGAGGTTGTTTAAGAAGGGAAGTGGTCCTCACACAAACACACACAAACACACACACACACACACAAACACACACACACACACACACACACACACACACACACACACACACACACAAACAAAGCTAGAGGTGTGTAAGATGGCATAGCGGCGAGCACTTGCGTTGGTCAGGGCGTTGACATTGCAGCCGGCGTCCAGCAGCAGCCTCACACACTCACAGTGCGGCCCCAGCACACACAGATGCAGAGCCGTCAGACCATCCTGAGGGAGGGATAGAGGGGGAGAGGGAGAGGGGGAAGAGAGAGAGAAATAGGGGGGAGAGAGAGAGATGGAGAGGGATAGATGAAGAGGGAAGGGGGGGGGGAATGAGAGAGAGGCAGGGAGAGAAAGAGAATAAGAGAAAAAAACACAGAGAGATACACACATACACAGTTTTTAGGTGAAACACACACACACACACACACACACACACACACACACACACAGGAATGGGAAGAGAGAGTTGAGTGTTTAGGTGAATAGAGCTCTTTCACTCACGATGTTTTTGTCATCGATGTCCTCCCCGATGTCGATGATCTTCTGCAGCACCTGAGGGTGCCCCCCCCTCGCGGCCAGATGCTGGGCAGCATTCTCCTCCTGCACACATCCCACAATGCAACACTACAGCACTACCGCCACATGGCACCTGCCACCTGCATGGTATGGAGCATGCATGCATGTGTGTGTGTGTGTGTGTTGTCCATCCTACAAAGGATTATACACTGCCAGACATGACAGACTGGTGGACATCATTGCTGCTCAGATCCCCCGTGCTCCTCTGGAACAGCTTTATAAACATACCCCTGTCAAGGCACATTGGTTTAATCTGTCCATAACCCATTTTTCAGGAATAGCTAACACACCAGACATCATATGTGTATCACATGAGAACAAAACAGTGAGACTTTTTGAAATAACCTGTGCCTTTGACCTGTTCATGGAGGAATCCTATTGTACAAAAAAACTAAAATGCCAACCTTTAATATCTGCTATTGAGAGCTGTGGCTATAAATGTCTGTTAACTGTGCTTGTGTTTGGCAGTTTAGGCCATGTACATAGGCTGGTGGTCAGTGGACTTAACATCAGTGGACTAACTAAAAGAAGGGCCAGACAACTAGCTAAATACTGCTCCATATCAGCAGTCATAGGGAGCATGTTCATCTGGAGGAGAAGGTGTTTCCTGTATCCCTGAGGCAGCATTCCCATAGCATAGTTTCTGTTGGTCAAAATATTGGTTGGATCATTCAGCAGATTTGGTTCCTAATGATATTACCTTGTAATGTGGAATCAAATAAAGTACATAAAATGTGTGTGTGAGTGTGTGGGGTGGGCGAGGTTGTTGTCTAGGGGGTTTATTGTTTGTGCAGTCTGTTGATTCACCCAGATGGGTTTGTGTGTGTGTGTGTGTGTGTGTGTGTATACATGAATGAATGTGTGTCTGTGTTTGAGTGTGTGTGTGTGTGTGTGTGTGTGTGTGTGTGTATATACATGAATAAGTGTGTGTGTGTGTGTGTGTGTGTATACATGAATGAGAGAGTGTGTGTGTGTGTGTGTGTTAATATATATGTGTGTGTGTGTGTGTGTGTGTGTGTGTGTGTGAGACCTTGTCCTTGAGGGCGTGTGCACAGCCCATCCCGATGAGGAACTCCACCACCTCCAGCTGCCCATGTTCCGCAGCCAGATGGAACGCCGTCTTCCCAGACTACACACACACACACACACACACACATATATATTAACACACACACACACACACACACACACACACACACACACACACACACACACACACACACACACACACACATTAACACAGACACATACACACACATTAACACAGACACATATATTAACACACACACACACACACACTAGGCAAGGTCTGGAGAGCCATGTTTCAGGAGCACAGGTAGACACACACACGCACACACACTACAGGTACATACACACACACACACACTAGGCAAGGTCTGGAGAGCCATGTTTCAGGAGCACAGGTAGACACACACACGCACGCACACACACACACACGCACACACACACACACACACACACACACACACACTCACACACTCACATTAACACACACACATACACACACATTAACACAGACACATATATTAACACACACACACACTAGGCAAGGTCTGGAGAGCCATGTTTCAGGAGCACAGGTAGACACACACATACACACACGCACACACACACACACACACACACACGTTTCAGTAGCACACATAGGCAAAGCAAGTGCATCCTGCTCCTGATAATGTTTCTCTTCCTCCTCAGGGTGTGTAAGTGTGTGTATATATACATGAGAGAGATAGAGAGAGTGTGTGTGTGTGGGTGTGTGTGTGTGTGTGTATACATGAGAGAGTGAGTGTGTGTGTGTGTCCGTGCGCATGTGTGTGTGTGTGTGTGTGTGTGTACATGAGTGAGTGAGTGTGTGTGTGTGTGTCCGTGCGCATGTGTGTGTGTGTGTGTACATGAGTGAGGGTAAGTGTAAATGTGTGTGTGCTGAGGGTGGTGACTCTTCTTCAAACAGTCTCAGCAAACAACCTGCTTCCTTAGAATCCCCCTTTTGTGTTACTGAAGCTGCAGGTCAATGTGTGTGTGTGTGTGTGTGTGTGTGTGTGTGTGTGTGTGTGTGTTTGTGTGACGTGACATGAATAATCAAATAATCTACAGAGGCAAAGTGCAGTAACTACGTAAACATTGGAACTGAGAAAAATGGCTTTAAGGTCGTCATACTGCCCAGTCAAACGTATTGTACCTATAATAGTGGTGATGCTTTTGTGTGCATTCTTAATAGGAAGAAGCAAGTGATTGAGTCACAGCACAAAGGAGGTGTTATAAAGTCAATTTCCTGTCTAAACTCAATCCTTACAAAGTGTGCATCAGTGGGCCCTGGGTAGTGTTTGTGGAGTAATGCTCAGTGATGCTCAGGGATATTGCTGTGCTGGTGGCCTCATTACAGTAGACTACTGTAGGCTGCCTCTGTTTATCTCTGTTTGTCTGATATCTAGCGTATAATAATCTGGGCTGCACAGAGGAAGAGAACTGCCCTTGATTGTCCTCCCGAGGGTGAATGAATGTTTGTGGAGGTGGGGGTGGGGGGCTGGGTTGGGTTAGGGGACTATTCATGTTTTATGTATTGTATTATGGGGGGTGGGTCTCTCTCTGTACAGCACAGTTGTGGTATAATGCTGATTTATTAGTCGGGTTTGGGGGGTTGGTTGTGTATCAACAAGCTCTATGAAGAACTTAGGGCTTCAACAATAAGGCTTACTTTTGTTTTGGGGGGGTGAGGTGAGAGGGGGTGTCTTAATAAGCTCTGTACAGCACATTTGCTAGTGGGGGAGGGGTGTAAAGCACTTAAGGCTTATTTATGTTTTGTGGGGGGGGCAGGTGTGCGTGTGTTTGTGGTGTGTGGGGGGGGGGGGGGGGGGGGTATCAATAAGCTTTGTACAGCACTTGCGGTGTGCTCATGTGTTAGTGTGTGTGTGTGTGGGGGGGGTGCTCATGTGTTAGTGTGTGTGTGTGTGGGGGGGTGTGCTCATGTGTTATAGTGTGCGTGTGTGGGGGGTGTGTGCTCATGTGTTATAGTGTGTGTGTGGGGGGGGGGGGGGTGTGTGCTCATGTGTTATAGTGTGTGTGTGTGTGGGGGGGGGGTGTGCTCATGTGTTATAGTGTGTGTGTGTGGGGGGGGGGGGTGTGCTCATGTGTTAATGTGTGTGTGTGTGGGGGGGGGGGGTGTGCTCATGTATTATAGTGTGTGTGTGTGTGGGGGGGTGTGCTCATGTGTTATAGTGTGTGTGGGGGGGGGGTGTGCTCATGTGTTATAGTGTGTGTGTGTGTGGGGGGGTGTGCTCATGTGTTAGTGTGTGTGTGGGGGGGGTGTGCTCATGTGTTAGTGTGTGTGTGTGTGTGTGTGGGGGGGGGGGGGGGGGGGTGTAGAGCACTTGGGGTATAGTGCTCATGTGTTAGTGATGATCCAGATACATAATTAATAATAATATTAATAAATAAATAAGGAGCCTACAGGAGTATGACCTACAGCACTGCATGATGGGAAATCTGTAGGGCCCAGAGGAGGAGAGGAGCAGCTGGTCAGTGTGAGGCGGCCATACTCATGCCCATGGCCACATCATATATTTATGGACCAGACAAAGCCAAATCACAGATAAAGACAGGGGTGTGTGAGGAAAATGGTGTGTGTGTGTGTGTGTGTGTGTGTGGAAGAAAAGGTGTGTATGTGTGCGTGTTTCACATGTGCACCTACAAAATTATACCTAAACTCTGTCTCTCTCCCTATTTCTTTCTCTGTCTCTCTGTCTGAAAAATGAAACGTGTGTGTGTGCGTGCATACGTGCATGTGGAAAGAAACCTGTGTGTGTGTGTGTGTGTGCGTGTGTCTGTAAAGAAAGGTGTGTGTGTGTATAAAGAAAGGTGTGTGTGTGTGGAAAGGTCTATGTGTGTGTGGATGTGTGTGTGTAAAGAAAGGTGTGTGTGTGTGTGTGTGTGTGTGTGTGCATGAGTGTGTGTGTGTGTGTGTGTGTGTGTGTGGTCCTAACCTTGTCCACTCTGTCCAGTCTCATGTCCTCCAGGTCCTCCATGATGAATTCCAGCACCTGGATGTGACCACGCTGGGCAGCGCAGTGGAGGAGATTCAGGCCATTCTGACAACACACACACACACACACACACACACACACACACACAACACACCAATCAATAACACACCTGAGTCTGTGTGTGTGTGTGTATGTGTGTGTGTGTGTGTGTGTGTGTGTGTGTGTGTGTGTGTGTGTGATTACGCTGGGCCGCACAGTGGAGCAGATTCAAGCCATTCTGACAACACACACACACACAACCAATAACACACCTGTGTGTGTGTGTGTGTGTGTGTGTGTGTGTGTGTGTGTGTGTATGACCCCGCTGGGCAGCGCAGTGCAGCAGATTTTAGCCATTCTGCCAACGCACACATAACACACCAACCAATAACACACATCATACATTTACATAATAACAAATTAAAAATGTACATAATAAATGTATGTGTGTGTGTGTGTGTGTGTGTGTGTGTGTGTGTGTGTGTGTGTGTGTGTGTGTGTGTGTGTGCGTGTGTGCGTATGAAAATACAGCAATACAGCACACCATATGCCTAGCTGACTGCTACACATTTAATTAAAGTTCAGTTGCGGTGACTAATATATCACAAGATGCCTCTAATACAGTGACTGTATGCGCAATTACTGCACAAACAATACCACAGATTCACTCTAAATAACACTGTTAATCTAAGTCTTGCTGATTCCAGCAAAACGAAAATAATATCTTTAAGATCTCAGCCAAGAGTCTTTTTTCTGTTACTAAGCAACTGTTTCCCCTGATACCTAGTGTAGGGCTGATGCAGACAGGAAATGATGTCGGATATTACACATCTATCATTGGTTGATGGAATATGCATGCGTAATCTATCATTGGTCGATGACATATGCATGCATAATAAAGGCCTAACGGAGTATTATTACACACACACACACACCACACACTGTAGGTGTTAGGCATGTTAGCAATTCAATGACTACGCTTACATGCACTTAAGTATCCCAACTATGAGGCTTATCCCAGTGTTGTGATGAAAGTGAGGATATGGTGTTTACATGAACACAGAGTAGTGGGGTTATTAATATCCT
>CM059288.1:2850280-2857780 GCA_030347295.1 Setipinna tenuifilis | reverse complement strand
GCTGTATGTATTGTGTGTCAAAGCAATAGAGGCTATATGTTGTATGGTATCATAATTGATTTTAGTCAACTAGCCTAGTGTCATGACTGAGGTCAATATGCGATAAACCAATAAAACTAGAACCCAGCGTAAACATGTTACACATTTACTTATTAAGACTAAAATCTATTTTAGTAAAATTAATTCTTTAGACTTAAGTCATAAAACGGTAATAAACTGATAGTTACACTGACTACTAGTAGGCTACTCGGCACGTCATGCGGAACCAAAGAACTGTCTTCATACACACACATCAAACACCCATTCATCACTTACAGATATCTTCTTCAGACACCAGGTCGTCCTCCATTCTTATCAGGAACAAATTACATCCATACGTTGTGTTTGGGCATACACATAATTTCTGCTTTCGGGTAGAAGAACCTTTTCCTTTCACTGATAGCTACTGTCCAGGACAACTCTCGCCCGTGCCATACCCTCCCCCTCGCCCTCTTCAGTCGACAGCCAGTGTTCGGCTTGCTTGTGCTTGTGTACAGTGGGAATGCTTTACGACATGCGACAAGTTTCACACTTGACGGCAATGTAACCTCATGTACGGTTGTTGACGTGAGTGGTCGATGTGCTGGATCCACATGGCCGAAATTTAGGTTGTAGACCACGACTGTGTCGACGAGAGGTATAGGACTGGGCGAATGTAAACTAATACCTTAGTCCGATCTCTTCGTTACAGACCTTTCTAATCTGCACTTTAACAGACAGACATGGGTAAAGCTAAAAATAATAAATTTAAAAGGCAACGGTTCTCGGCAGAAGGACTCCCCTCCAAGGAAGTTTTAAACAACGAGGATGAAGTTGAAGTTGACTCTCCGGGTGCTGATTTTTTAGAAAAAGTATATGCCTTTTCCTATTGCTGCATCCTACACAGAAATCTGTTGTTGACACCAGTGTTTGTTTGATCTATGCAGTTCAGAGACCATCGAGTTGTTAGCCAGTTAGCTAGCTAGTTCGTCCATTTAACTGGTCATATGCTCTTCAGGTAGCCATAGCCCCTAACTTTAAAGATGCATTGATGTTTAACGTTAGATATCTGAGTTGTTAAAAAGATCTCTTCAGTAACTCGTGTAAGTGTAATGCGTAATGTATTATTATATTGCTACGTATTGTTACATTAAGACAACTTAAGTGGAACATTTAATAACCATGTTGTGTTGAGGGAGAATCTAATATCCTTGGTAACAGCGGTCATGACATGATCTATATTTGGCTGTATCACATCAGTGACCCTTGGAGTTCACACAAGCGCTTATGCTTATGTCTGTGAGCGCAGCTGCAGAGTCCCTGCGCGGATGTGCGGGAGTGTGCGTGTGCGAGCATCTCCCGGATGGTGCAGCTCAGCCAGACCGTCCCAAGCGTGCTGCAGCGGGACGCGGTGCGCCGACTCGGGCCCCTGCTGCTGGACCGCTGCGCTGCCGTCAGGGAGACTGCTGCTGGAGCCCTCAGGTGGGTGATGCTTTAATGGAGGAGGATGATGGCAATGTGTATGCTACTGTGTGTGTGTGTGTGTGTGTGTGTGTGTGGTGATGGTGGGGAGAGGTTAAGAGATGCATCACAAGCTCTGGTGAGGGGTAAAACACATCTGTTATAATTTGTAATCTGTCTGTGGATGTCTACTGTTATGTCTACTGGAATAACTTGTATCTCATTGTGCTCTGTAAAGGCTGACTTGTGTGTGTGTGTGTGTGTGTGTGTGTGTTTGTGTGTGTGTGTAGGAACCTGAGTGCGTGTGGGGGTCCAGAGGTGTGTGAGGACATGGTGAGGCAGGACATCCTGACACCTCTCATCACCCTGCTCAGGGAGGTAAGTGTGTGTGTGTGTTGGTTGTCCAGGCTTATTCCATGTACCCTTATGTAGTAGTGAACTTTACTTTTAAATCCGCACTATTAGGCATGCAAGTTGGTTACCATGACTACCACAGCCTCCTTGCACCTAGACCTGCGTTGGTTGCCATGGTTACTGAGCATCAGACAGAAGGAGCTGAATGTCCAGTCTGAGACTGTGTGACCTTAACTGCCCTTTAGAAGTGCTGATGATGATAATAATAATAATAATATTAATCTTTACTTGTATAGCGCAGTTCATACATACAAGATGCAGCTCAAAGTGCTTTACAGTTTGGTAAGGTCACAACAAGACAACATTTCTTGCAGTCCAGTGGCATCGGAGCAGTTGAACACAGTAACAAAATGACATAATGACGCAATGCCCCGTTAATGCAGGCTCTTGCGTGACACAACGATGCACTGATTGTTGGTACCGATAAGTGTTCCCTTGCAGTCCGGCTCTGGCACACACACTCTGGCTTTTTGTGCCCCCCCCCCAGTGCTGTTCGGGCTTTGAGGTGACCCCCTCCTCAAAGGACTCCAAGAACACAGTGGAGGATGTGGCCAACGAGGCCATTAATCTGCTCTGGAACCTCTGGTGAGTGGACACACACACACACACACACACACACACACACACACGCACACACACACACACACACATACACACACACACACACACACACATACACACACACACACACACACATACACATACACATACACACATTTCCCAATGTGCATGAGTTGCATTTCCTATTGAAATAAATAGAGGCAGGACTTCCTCCCATTCTGCAGTCATTATGATAGCCCCATGCCCCTGGGTACCTCTGACAGCATCTGTCAATCATCATTCAAGCAGCTGACAAACTCAGTCATTAGAATTGGTAGTCTCAATAGCTTACCCCCTCAGCAGTATCTGTTCCATGTAACTTAGAGGTGTGTGTGTGTGTGTGTGTGTGTGTGTGTGTCTGTCTGTCTGTCTGTCTGTCTGTCTGTATGTGTGCGTGTGTCTGTCTGTATGTGTGCGTGTGTCTGTCTGTATATATATGTGTGTGTGTGTTTGTGTGTCTGTGTGTGTGTGTGTGTATACTGTATGTGTGTGTGTGTGTGTCTGTGTCTGTGTCTGTGTCTGTGTCTGTGTGTGTGTGTGTGTGTGTGTGTGTGTGTGTGTGTGTTGCAGTGAGAACAGCAGTCGTGCGGTGTCTGTGTTCAATAAAGCGGGCCTGCTGGACATGCTGGTGTTGTGTCTGGAGCGGCATGAGCAGAAGGTGGAGCTGGCGCTCTCTGCTGGTGAGGCCCTGTAACAACACTCATCATCTAACTGCAAAACGTTTTACCAGTAACTCACAAATAAATGATAAAATTCACCAGCCACTCAGTAGTAAATTATTATTTTGTGTACAAAATTGACCAGCCACTTTATTTCATTAGCTTTTGGCTGGTGGCTAGTCCCTGATACCTGTGTGTTAATGTAATTTGGTTGTATAACACATCTACACATGTTCATACATCATGGGGACTATGGTGTAATCTAAATAACAAATGTTTGTTTTTTGATGTGCCTGTATATGTCTGCTTTGTATGTGTATGTATGTCTGCTATGTGTATGTGTGTGTATGTCTGCTGTGTGTGTGTGTGTGTGTGTAGCGCACTGCCTGCAGACGGTGACGGAGGAGAATGCTGAGCTGCTGGGGAGTGTGAACGTGGCCGTGCTGTCTGCACTGGAGGCCGTGCTCCTCTCCACACACTCCAATATGCAACACACACTCCTACGCACACTCGTCGCCGGTAAGAGTGTGTGTGCGCGCGTGCGTGTGTGTGTGTATGTATGTGTGCATGTGTATGTATGTCTGCTGTGCTGTCTGCACTGGAGGCCGTGCTCCTCTCCACACACACACATACATGCAACACACACTCCTACGCACGCTCGTCGCAGATGAGAGACATTACACACCTGTCTGTCTGTGTATCTACCTGCCTACCTGTGTGTGTGTGTGTGTGTGTGTGTGTGTGTGTGTGTGTGTGTGTGTGTGTGTATGAACGTGGCCGTGCTGTCTGCTCTGGAGGCCGTGCTCCTCTCCACACACACACACATGCAACACACACTCCTACGCACACTAGTCGCCGGTGAGAGACACATTACACACCTGTCTGTCTGTCTGTGTATCTGTCTGTGTGTCTGTCTGTCTGTCTGTTTATATAACTATATCTGGTGTGTCTGTCTGCCTGTCTGTGTATCTGTCTATATCTATATCTATCTATCTATCTGTCTGTCTGTCTGTCTGTCTATATATCTATCTATATATCTATCTATCCGTCTGTCTGTCTGTCTGTCTGTATGTGTATCTGTCTGTCTATAAAACTATATCTATCCGGTCTGCCTGCCTGTCTGTCTGTCTGTCTATATAACTGTATCTATTTGGTCTATCTGTCTGTCTCTCTCTCTGTATCTTTCTCTATCTATCTCTCTATCTATTTATTTGACTGTTGTTTCTCTCCATCCTCTCAATTGTTTCTGAATTTTGTGTCTCTTTTTCTCGCTCCCTATCTCCTCTTCTCTTTCCTTGCTCTTTCTCTTACTCCCTCTCTCACTGTCTCTCTATCACTCTCGTTCCCTGTCTCTCTCCCCCTCCCTCTCTCCCCTGCTCTCTATCCCCCCCTGCTGGTGGTCCTGATGCTGGTGCTGGTCAGGGTCGCTATGGAACCTGAAGGGCAGCATCCCTGCGGGTCGTCAGGCCCAGACGCTGAGTGCTCTGGTGGCCACTCTCTCGGCCAGCCTGGACCTGGACGCCGGTGCGGTCATCCTGGAGCTCCAGACCGCCGAGGCCCACCGCCTCTCCTCAGAGACCGCCACCGAGACTGTTGCCGAGGGCAACGGAGCCCAGGGGTCTCAACATGGCCCAGAGGAACCCCCCCACCCCCACTCAGCCAACGGAGGAGGAGGAGAGGAGGAAATGGAGGAGGAGATGGAGGAGGAGAGGGTGAACGGAGGAGGAGGGGGGCAGGCGGGGTGTAAAGACAAAGACTTCTCGGACCTCCTGCCCGTAAGTGAGAGCTCGGGCAATTTTAGATTCCCCCAGTCGCACACACACACACACACACAGCCACACACACACACACACACGCAGTTCCTAGAGTTCTCCCTTCTGCCGTCAGGACAGAGATTTGTTTTAAGGAGCTGTAGATCAAACAGATTCAAGAACTCATTTTTGCCTGCTGTAACTAACTGTCCTTTTAATGACGTGTTGTTAAGTGTTTTAATGCCTGTCAGTATTTATGTTTCGATGTTCTTATGTCTGTGTCTAAATTGTGTATTAATTTTGTATGTATTGTTGGTGTGTGTGTTTCTCTGCTGGCTGCATAAGAAAGTAATTAGTAATTGAGAGAACAAAAACAATGTTGGTTGTGCTTTTTCTGCAGTGCACAGAAGCTGTTTTGGTCTGTTTGTGTGTCAGTAGTATTAATGTTCAGTTGGATGTTGCTGCTATTAATGTAATGTATTTAATGTCTATTTGACTAAATTGTGTGTGTGTGTGTGTGTGTGTGTGTGTGTGTGTGTGTGTGTGTGTGTGTGTGTGTGTAGAGGGGAAAGCAGGAGCTGAGAGAGGCTGGTGCGTTGCTATTGGCTCAGCAAACGTCACTGGAGGTCATCGTCAACATGTGCTGCTCAGAAGGTGACAGGAGTGTGTGTGTGTGTGTGTGTGTGTGTGTGTGTGTGTGTGTGTGTGTGTGTGTGTGTATTCAGACATATTAAAATATATGTGCTATGTGTAAGTAATGTAGTGTGTAAGTTTGGCAGGTGTTTTTTGGGGTGCTAATCTTATTGTGTGTGTGTGTGTGTGTGTGTGTGTGTAGACCCGTCTGACGATGAGTGGGAGGAGGCGTCCAGTAGCGATGAGAGTGAAGTGTGTGTTGACGGTGTGTGTGAGGGCAGCAGCCTGCAGTCTCCTCTCTGCCTCTCCGCCGAGGTCCACTCGGCCCTCATACACCACAGCGTCCCTCAGAAGGCAAGACACACACACACACACACACACACACACACACACACACACACTCTCTGCCTCTCCGCCGAGGTCCACTCTGCTCTCATACACCACAGCGTCCCTCAGAAGGCAAGACACACACACACACACACACACACACACACACACACACACTCTGCCTCTCTGCCGAGGTCCACTCTGCCCTCATACACCACAGCGTCCCCCAGAAGGCAAGACACACACACACACACACACTCTGCCTCTCCGCCGAGGTCCACTCTGCTCTCATACACCACAGCGTCCCTCAGAAGGCAAGACACACACACACACACACACACACACACACACACACACACTCTGCCTCTCTGCCGAGGTCCACTCTGCCCTCATACACCACAGCGTCCCTCAGAAGGCAAGACACACACACACTCACACACACATACACACACAGTGTGTGAGAGGTGCACTAGGTTTAAGCCCTTCTGTCTGTGTGACTGCTCGGGTTACGCTCTAGTGCCACAGCATTCCTCCTCCTCGTGCCAGAGCAGCTCTTCCATAGCTGCTCCCTATGAGTGGAGACACACACACACACACACACACACACACACACACACACACACACCCACCCCCCCTCATGCCAGAGCAGCTCTTCCCATAGCTGCTCCCTATGAGTGGAGACACACACACACACACACACACACACACACACTCGCACTCGCCCGCCCTCATGCCAGAGCAGCTCTTCCCATAACTGCTCCCTATGAGTGGAGACACACACACACACACACACACCACAGCGTCCCTGAGAAAGCAAGACACACACACACACACACACCACAGCATCCCTGAGAAGGCAAGAAAAACACACACACACACACACTAACTCACTCACACACTCACTCACACACTCACTCACTCACTCACTCACTCACTCACTCACTCACTCACTCACACACTCACTCATTCCCCCTGTGTGTGTGTAGGTCCTGAAGAAGGCGGAGTTCCCCAGTCCAGCTGCAGTGGACGCCTGTGGAAGAAGCCCCTCATGGAGGAGTCTCATCAAGAAGTACTGAAGCCTCCGTTACTATAGTAACGCATGTAGTACTGAAGCCCCCGTTACCATAGTGACTCATGTAGTACTGAAGCCCCCGTTACCATAGCAACCCATATAGTAATAAAGACTCGTTACTATAGCAACTCATGTATCACTGAACCCTTGTTGCCATAGTAACCCATGTAGTAATAAAGCCTCGTTACTATAGTAACCCATGTAGTACTGAAGCCTCCGTTACTATAGTAACTCATGTAACACTGAAGCCCCCGTTGCTATAGTAACATGTGTAGTAATAAGGCCTCCGTTACTATAGTAACTCATCTAGCAATAAAGCCTCCGTTACCATAGTAACTCATGTAGTAATAAAGCCTCCGTTACTATAGTAACCCATGTAGCACTAAAGCCTCCGTTACCATAGTAACCCATGTAATAATAAAGCCTCCGTTACCCTAGTAACCCATCTTACAATGAAGCCTCCGTTACTATAGTAACCCATTTCAGTATATGAGCGTATAATGTTAATTTTAAACTGATTTCGCATCCAATGCTAATTTCTAGCGGTGCCTTGCATTAATATGAC
>CM059288.1:2842780-2845280 GCA_030347295.1 Setipinna tenuifilis | reverse complement strand
GAAGTGGAATTGATTGACCTATAATGACCTTTGACCTCTAGAAGAAATAATAAAATAAAAACAATACATCAGGGCATTAGCCATGTTCAGTAAATAAGGACTGCAGGAGTGTTTCCCATGCTGCCACAGCCTCCATATCTTCCATTTAGTGCTCCAACACTGGCAAGGTGGGGTCACTACGGACAAAGCTTATGCACCCCACCCCCCCTCTACCCCCTTCCTCCACCACCCCACTCCAGTGACCCCTCCTCCACCTCCCCACTCCTCTACCCCTCCACTCCAGTGACTGTTAACGTACTGATGTTTCTGCATCAACACACACACAACCATGCCTTAGAGGGAGTGTGACCGCCTCTGTGTGTGTGTCACCCTGTGTAGGCTGCTGCTGTGAACATGACTCTGATTGGCTGAAATGATTGATTGTGTCCGTGTGAAAGACTACTCTACTCTACTCTACTCGTCTCCTGACTGCAAACATTTCCCTGTCACTGTAATAGGCCCCCCCCTCACATAAACCCCACCCCTCCCATAGGCCCCACCCCTACCCCTAGTTCCCAACCACTTCCTGTCCCAGCGTAATTATGACATACTGTGCAACTACCCGTATTCTACTGGACTAATGGTCCATTTGTGTGTGTGTGTGTGTTCAAAGTGGTGTGTCAAAGAGGTCAGACTACCTTTAAGCCCCTTCACTGGGGTCAGGGTCTGACGTGTACACACACACACACAATAAGATGTATTTTTAGCAGCTGTGTTAAGACATCAATCAGAGACCACCACCATCCTGTGATGAGATGGAAGTGTGTGTGTGAAGAACCGGCCAGAGCACACACAACTGGCCTCTCTAGATTAGCAGAACCTCCTTCTACAGGAGAACCCCCTTCTACAGGAGAACCTCCTCTACAGAGAACCAGGCCAGAACCGCTTCCTCTCAGTCAACCTCACTGGAGAACCTGACAGAACTCTCCTGATGAACAAAACCCAAAGGGGGAACATACTTTGGGGGGTGAAGGGGGGGGGGGGCACGAAATGCCACCTTGACACTGTACCGTTTCCAAAACCTGACAGTCAGTCGAGATGTTTTGGTTGTGTGTTATGTCTGAGGCTTCAGGTGCTTGTCAGCTTCTTCCATTATTCGTACTGTTATAAAATCTTAATTTTTGTATATATCTATCTGTGTGTGTGTGTGCAAAGTTACATTTTTTTAGCGAAAGATAAATTCTCTAGATGACTGGTCTGTCTAAAGGCATAATGACCAGCGTCACCAACAGCCAATCAATGACCAGACTAGACCAGCATCACCAGTCTGAGGGGAGGGGCATAGGGGATGAGTATGGGGTTAAGGGTGAAATATGTGATATAGCTATAGTTATAGTCATGAAAATAAATACTCTGTGTTAGTGTCAGATAAGGTTAGCAGCAGAGGACCGTGTGTGTGTGTGTGTGTACCTGCGGGTCAGTCTTTCGACCATGTAGTGTATGTGCACTATGTGCACACGTATGTGTGTGTGTGTGTCGAGCAGTAACTGTGAATGTCATCATAAAGTATGCCATCCAGGATGGGGTTATTTGTTCATGACTGAGGTCACCATCACCATGGCCAAGCCAGGCAGCCATGTTGGTAAGGGCACCATCACTATGGGCAAGCCAGGCAGCCATGTTGGTGAGGGCAGTGGTGGGTTTAATCATGGGGGACCGCGACGAGCCCTCATGCAGAAACTCCACCTTTGCTGCCATTGGCTGGATGTCTGGTACACGCCTGCTCACATGTACCCATGTCTGCATGTCTATACGTACGTCTGTTTGAATGTTTGTTTGATTACCGTGTACCGTTGCCCGTTTTTATGTTACACACACACATGCATACAAATATGTAGTATGTAGATATATACATGCGTGTGTCTGTATGTCCAGAATAAACCAATGTATGGATTTTACCAAGTGAGGTAGGTAGGTGATGGGGAGGGGGTGAGACCATGCACTCTCAGGGGAAAGATCAGGGAAAAAATCTGCTCAGGAACCTTAGTCATCAGGGATACCAGTCAGGGCTGGCTGGAGGTGACTTAAGTGTTTGTGTTCCCCCTAGTTTAGTTTAACAGACCCTCTTTCTCATACTCAACATCCCTCCTTTCCCATCGGCTGTAGTGAGTGATTAGGTTCCCCCCTAGTTAACAGAACCTCTGTCATACTCAACTCCTGCCATTGTAGTGTACATGTATATCTGTGGTAGTGAGTGATTAAGTTCCCCCCTAGTTTACAGAACATCTTTCCCATACTCCTCTGCTTGTAGTGTACATGCCCATGGTGCTGTAGTGAGTTATAATGTTCCACCCCTAGTTCAACAGACCCTCTTTGCCATACTGACCTCCACTCATTGTAGTGTACACGTGCGTCACACTGTAGTGAGTGATGTCAACTCCACTCCCTGTAGTGTACATGTGCATCGGCTGTCGTAAACGCTGATATGGTCAGAGCCTCATAAAATGTTCACCACACCGTG
>CM059288.1:2830280-2832780 GCA_030347295.1 Setipinna tenuifilis | reverse complement strand
CGCACACATACACACACACACACACACAAACGCATGCACGCACACATGTACACAAGCATACACGCACACACAAATAGCACATGTCTGTTAAATACCTTCATATTTCTGCAATCAATGCTTCATTGTGCAGAGCAGAATACTTTGTGCGTGCATGTCTGTCTGTGTGAGAAAGAATGTGTGTGTGTGTGTGTGTGTGTGTCTGTGTGTGTGTGTGTGTGTGTGTGTGTGTGTATGTGCACCTCCGATCTTGACAGTAAAGTCCTGTGGTTGATGCTTGCATGTGTGTATGAGTGCGAGTGTGTGAATGTGTGTGCATGTGTGTGTGTGCGAGTGTGTATATGTGCGTGCGAGTGTGTATGTGTGTGTGCTGACCTCCGATCTTGACGGTGAAGTCCTCTGCCACCATGCAGTTCCTGGCGGCCAGGTCTCGGTGCACGAACTTGTTGGCGTTGAGGTAGGCCATCCCGTCCGCTATCTCGCCCGTCATCTGGATCATCTTCTTCAGGGGGGGCAGCGGCAGGGTGGGGCCTCCCTGCTGTAATTACGCACGCACACACACACACACACACACACGCACGCACGCACGCACACACACACGCACACACACCACGCGCACGCACGCACACATACACACACAATGTTACTTTCACACAGGGTGTGTGTGTGTGTGTGTGTGTGTGTGTGTGTGTATGTGTGTGTGTGTGTGTGTGTGTTGCTGTGAACATATAATTCTACATACCCCACTGACTCTTGGGTAGGCCGTGTGAGTGAGTGAGCATATAACCTACTTTGGTACATAGAGATCTCGAGTAACTTGAGCATGGTGCTGGTGTGTGTGTGTGTGTCAGTAACTTGAGTATGGTGGTATGTGTACGTGAGTGTGCATATAGTACACTTCGCTTGCACACAGTTTTCTTATATAACTCTACAATGTGTGTATGCGTGTGTGTGTGTGTGTGTGAGTGAGTGTTTCCTTCTTGGGACACAGTGATCTGATGTGCTCTTTGGAACGTAGTGATCCAAGGAGAGTGTGTGTTTGTGTTTGTGCATGTGTGTGTGTGTGTGTGTGTGTACCTCTTTGGCACGAAGTGATCTCAGGTAACTCTTCAGGTCTCCGCGAGTCATGAGCTCCATGATCACCAGAGTGGGCTGACCCTGCGAGACCACGCCCAGAAGCCGCACCTGGACCAATCACAGAGCACACAGGATGAGGAACGTCTCAGCTGACACGCGAGGCAACGAATCGGCTTTCAACAGGTCCTCAACACAGAATGAGCTGGTGTGTGTGTTCTGACTATGCCCCCTTGTTCACATAGTCATATTGTCATGACTTTCCCAAACACACAATAAATTACGGTCATGACTTTCCCAAACACACATTGTCACTAAACTCCATGACCCTGAACAATGAGCCATTAAAATTCCATAACATGACCAGGTTTTCTCTGACCATGTCAATCCTGTGTGTGTGAGAGTGTGTGTGTGTGAGTGTGTATGTGTGTGTATGTGTTTGAGAAAGTGTGAGTGAGTGTGAGTGAGTATGTGTGTGTGTGTGTCAGAGAGAGAGTGAGTATGTGTGTATGTGTGTGTGAGATAGAGAGAGAGAGAGAGAGCGAGCATGTGTGTGTGCGCGTATATGAGTGTGTATGCGCACTGGCCCTCACCACGTGGTGGCAGTTGAACTCCTTCATGACCGAGGAACTCGATGTACTCGTGCATGCTGTAGTTTGTGTGTGTGTGTGTGTGTGTGTGTGTGTGTGTGTGTGTGTGTGTGTGTCTGTGTGTACTCACCACGTGGTGGCAGTTGAACTCCTTCATGACGGAGGCCTCGTTGAGGAACTCGATGCGTTCGTGCATGCTGGCGGACTCGTTGACCGTCTTGATGGCGACTCTCGTTTCGGGCTCGTCCTTGACCACGCCCTTGGCCACGCCCTCATACACCATCCCGAAGCTGCCCTGGCCCAGCTCCCTGCACAGCGTGATCTTCTCCCGCGCCACCTCCCACTCGTCGGGCACGTACACTACACACACACACACACACACACAACAGCAGGACGTTATTAACACACACATACACACAGCGTGATCTTCTCCCGCGCCACCTCCCACTCATCGGGCACGTACACTACACACACACACACACACACACACACACACACACACACACACACACACACACACAAGAGCAGGACGTTATTAACACACACATACACACAGCGTGATCTTCTCCCGCGCCACCTCCCACTCATCGGGCACGTACACTACACACACACACACACACACACACACACACACACACACACAAGAGCAGGACGTTATTAACACACACATACACACAGTGTGATCTTCTCCCGCGCCACCTCCCACTCATCGGGCACGTACACCACACACACACACACACACACACACACACACACACACAACAGCAGGACGTTATTAACACACACGCTCTCGCCACAGCGTGATCTTCTCCCGCGCCACCTCCCATTTATCGGGCACG
>CM059288.1:2820280-2825280 GCA_030347295.1 Setipinna tenuifilis | reverse complement strand
TATGTGTGTGTGTGTGTGTGTGTGTGTGTGTGACTGACCTGCGGGTTTGGTGCGTGAGTAGGCGAATGCCGCTGCGGAACAGGAGCGGACGCCATGGTTACAGGCGTGCAGGTCTATGCGATACACAGTAAAGGGCTGCAGGCCAATCAGCTCCACGCTCCGCTCAAGCACCTCCTTCTCCAGGAAGTCAAACTCCCGAGGCCCCGCCCCCTCCGTCCCGTTGGCCACGCCCCCCTCAGGGACGCTGCCGTTCAGCGATGACGACCCCTGACCCAGAGTAGCGTTCGCCACGCCAAACACATCACGCCGACGCCGGTCAGGGGGTCTGCAACACACACACACACACACACACAGACAGACACAGACACGCACGCACACACACACACGCACGCACACACACACACACAAGAAAGAGGAAGAGACAGAGTTCAAGTACATTTTTTAAAATGCTCATGTAACACTCCTGCAACACAAAAGCACACAGGACCAACACATGGCAAACACACACAGACAGATACACGATATACACATATGTATTCATTGTATTGTAATCACGCACGCACGCACGCACACACGCACACACACAAACACCCACATACACAAACAAACACACACACACACGTGCACAGAGTTTAGCTCCTGCAACACAAAAGCACACAGGACAAACACATGGCAAACATATACAGAGAAATACACAAATACACACTCACACACACACATTTATATTCACACACACACACACACATTTATATTCACACACACACAGACTTGCGCAGAAGGAAACTTGGTCATGCCAAGCCATCTGTGTTGGTTCAAACACTGGTACACAAATGTGCGTCAGTCAAGGCTTTCCCTCAACATACGCACGCAAGCACCACACAGACACACACACACACCATCAGTCAAAGCCGTCCTTAAACACATGCTCACAAGCACCACCCAGACAGACACACACACACACACCCAGACATACACACAGCATCAGTCAAAGCCGTCCTTAAACACAAGTTCACAAGCGGTACCCAGACACACACACACACACACACACACACACAAAGCGCCAGTCAAGGCTGCATTTGCGCAGCACCCAGACATAAACACACACACACACACACAAATCAAGTTAATCAGCTTGCCATACTACAATAGATCAAAAGCCCTTTTATACTTACTTTGCACACACACACACACACACACACACACACACACACACACACACACACACACACGCACACACACACGCAAACAATCCTCAGATGACCCAGCAGTCACTACACACCAAAACACACAACACACCAAAGGACAGATATAAACAGCCACACACATACGCACGCACACACACACACACACACAATCCTTAGATGACCTGGCAGTCACTATACACCAAAACACACTTACAACACACCGACATACAGATATAAACACACACATACGCAGACACACACACACACAATCCATACATGACCTGGCAGTCACTACACACCAAAACACTCACAACACACCGACAGACAGATATAAACACACACGCGCAGACACACACAGAGACAGAGAGAGAGAGAGAGAGAGAGAGAGAGAGAGAGACAGACAGACAGACAGACAGACAGACAGACAGACAGACAGACAGACAGACAGAGAAAGAGAGAATGGGCTAGTAAGAAAAAGAGAGAAACAGTAAGTTGGTGAGAGAGAGAAACAGAGAGAGACCCAGCAAGTTAAGGATAGTGTAGGGGCAGTTTGAGGGGCAGTTTGAGGGGCAGTGTAGGAGCAGTCTAGGGGCAGTTTAAAAGTAGGGCAGTGTAGGGGCAGTTTAATGGCAATGTAAGGGCAGTGTAAAGGCAGTGTAAATGCAGTTTAAGGGCAGTCTAGGGGCAGTCTAGGGGCAGTTTGAGGGGACTGTAAGGGCAGGGTGAGGGCAGGTTAAAAGGTTGTTTAAGTTCACAGTGCTGCATGTTCATGTGCGGAACATTTGCTGGTGTGCAGCCGAGCGCTGGAGTCATCTTCACTAGAGCAGATTTACGGCCAAACACCAGCACCACAACTTCACTACACCACCACACACTCTGTGTGTGTGTGTGTGTGTGTGTGTGTGTGTCTGTGTGTGTCTGTGTGTGTGTGTCTGTCTGTGTGTGTGTGTCTGTGTGTGTGTGTGTGTGTGTGTGTGTGTGTGTGTGTATGTGTGTGTGTATGTGTGTGTGTGTGTGTGTGTGTGTGTGTGTGTGTGTGTGTGTGTGTGTGTGTGTGCTGGGGGGGGTTACAGAAAGTTTCTTCAAACTGTAGAGTCCTCAAAATATTTGTGGCATTCAGAGAATCAGCACGTCCTTCTCCTGACCCTGCCTCTATCAGCCTACACACACACACGCCTAACTACACACACACACACCTACACACAACCCTACCTAAAGACACACACATACACACACGCCTACCTACAGACACACACACACTGCAAGCGTGTTCATACGGAGGTCACTCAGTCTCCTGCATTGGTGATGAAGCCGGAATGCACCCACCGTGTGTGTGTGTGTGTGTGTGTGTGTGTGTGTGTGTGTGTGTGTGTGTGTGTGTGTGTGTGTGTGTGTGTGTGGTGGGGGGGGCATGCAGAAGCAGGTGTCTGCAGCAGTGCAGCCCAGAGGGGGAGAGAAAGAGAGAGAGAGAGGGAGAGAGAGAGAGAGAGAGAGAGAGGGATAGAGAGAGAGAGAGAGAGAGAGAGAGAGAGAGAGGGATAGAGAGAGAGAGAGAGAGGGGGAGAGAAAGAGAGAGAGAGAGAGAGAGAGAAGGAGAGAGAGGGATAGAGAGAGAGAGAGGGAGAGAGAGGGATAGAGAGAGAGAGAGGGAGAGAGAGATGGAGAGAGAGAAGGAGAGAAGGAGAGAGAGAAGGAGAGACAGAGAGAGAAGAAGAGAAGAGGAGAGACAGAGAGAGAGAGCGAGAGAGAGAGAGAGAGAAAGAGAGAGTGAGTGTGTGTGTGTGTGTGTGTGTGTGTGTGTGTGTGTGTATGTATGTGTAGGTATAATCTGGGTCATGTTGACACGGCAGAGGGATGGGCTACAGGTCTCTCACTGCCTTCACACACACTTTAGAAAAACACACACTCCAGTGATAGAGGCCTCCCCCTCAGGGCTTGTCTGGTTAACATGCCTGTGTGTGTGTGTGTGTGTGTGTGTGTGTGTGTGTGCGTGCTGACGGTATTTCTGAAAACTGTCTGGGGTGTACTTCCCATCATAAATTAGGGCAACACGAAAAAAAAAAACCACACACCTGGTCTGATGACATACATGCAGTGTGTGTGTGTGTGTGTGCATTAAGGTTGCACGGTATACCGGTATTGGTATAGTACCGCGGTACTGAGGCACTTACGACGGTACTATACTGCGTTTTGGACAGTACCGGTACCTGCATGTGACGTCGTGACGTTACAGGTGATGACGAAGAGAAAGCCGGAGCTTGTAAAAAAAACAACGCTGGAGACGGAGAGAGAAGCACGAAGTCGAGAATGGCTGCTGCTGCTACGCCGAAGCTTGTAAACAAAACAGGGGCTCAAAGTGCTATATGGCAGTACTTTGGGTTGAGAGTAAACGAGAAAGGCCAGGCAACTGTGCCGGATGCACCATTGTGCAAAAGGTGTTTAAAAACATGCTTGGCCAAGGGTGGAAACACTTCCAACCTAGCAAAACACTTAAAGGACCACCACCCAGACCTCCACGCAGAGTTCAAGGAACGACAGGTAATTTACTCTTGACATGTACCTTTTTCAAATGCAATAGTTTAATAGTTTTAAGTGCAACACATTATGAAGAGTTCTTATCAAACAGAAAAAACACAGCGACCACCACATTTCACGTTTTGCAATTGTACACCCCAAAAGTTCGTTTCAGTTCGTAACAGCTCAGTCATGCAGTGCAGTGAGCAGCAAACTTACTCAGCAACTTTCTTCAACAATCAGACAGCGAAGTTATCCGTATGAGTTTGTTGATTTATTGCACAAAATCCATGGAACGCATTCAACACAAAACGACGACGGTAGTGTTAACTTTGTTGTTAATAGCATCCACGTTCGGATATATACAAAAAAGGAGAGGCCAATTAATGAATTAGCGCCATACTGTCAAGTGGCCACGCTAGGCATTACACCTAATAATCAGGTAAGACAGAGGGCTTTGATTGGAACGTTTTTAGACAGAAAATACAAAAAACGAACTCTAACAAACTCTGATCATGATCTTTATAAAGTACAAAGTTTTACATACTTAATACAGGCTGTGTGTTATAAATATTTTTAGGTTATGTAAAAAAGGCATTAGCTTGTATGACAAATGTATCACCTTTATTTATTTTTTTCACTGCAGAGGTCTGGACCGTCTGGTGCTTCTGGTCCGGAGACAAGACCCAGTGCCCCCACTCGGACACAACCTACCCTTCAGGCTGTTTTTGAGCAGCATACAAAATATGCAAAAGACTCGAAAGATGCCAAAAGGCTGAACAGAGCAGTCGCTGAGTATATCTGCATGGACCAAGTATTGTTCTTTTAAAATAGTCAGTAAATACTTTTTATTTATTTCACACTGACTGTTCTAAAATTGTTTTTTGAGTGCAATAAGAAAATAAGAATTTTGATATATTATTGTTTTAAGAGGTTCTATTAAAATAGTCAGTAAATACTTTTTATTTATTCACCTTGACTGTTCTAAAATTGTTTTTTGAGTGCAATACGAAAATAAGAATTTTGATACGTTATTGTTTGTGTATGTTCTATTACAATAAAATCAGTAATGACATTTTTGTGTTCTTTTTTTATTATATAAAAGTATCGAAAAGTACCGGAAAGTATCGAAACACATGTTGGTATCGGTACCGGTACCAAAATTTTGGTATCGTGACAACACTAGTGTGCATGTGTGTGCGTGCATGTAGACTGATAGCTTTTTTGAAAGTTTTGCCTGCACTTTACTCTACACTCGCATCTCAGGTAGTGTGTATAAAAAACACACACACGCACACAGAC
>CM059288.1:2810280-2815280 GCA_030347295.1 Setipinna tenuifilis | reverse complement strand
ACTCCATTTCCTCTATCTCTCTCTCTCTCTCTCTCCATCTATCTCTCTCTCCCTCTTTCTTCTGTCCCTTCCCTCTCCCTCCTTCCCCCTCCCCCTCCCCCTATGGTCTTGTTCAAATTAAGGGCAAAAGGTCCAAACATTAACTAAATCAATGTTGCGTAGTCTCTGTGTAGACTTTAAGAACAGCCCCACTGACACACACACACACATAAAGCCACATCTTGGTCTAGACCCTTTCTGTGTGTGTGCGATTACTAACCATGCTGGCATTAATGTAGAATGACAAGCGAAGTCTAAAGTGCCACTGACCTCCTCTGATAATGACCGTTTAACATGCGTCTCTGGTCACTATGGACACACACATATGGCTGCCTCATACGCACTAACCCAGACCCCAACCCTCTGCTCGTCACTGCTGTGTCTCTGCCTCTCTGCCTGCTGAACACATCTGGGACCATTCACTTGCATGGATTTTCCACTGGCGCTTTTCGGGGGGGGGGGGGGGGGGAGAGAGAGAGAGAGAGAGAGAGAGGGAGAGGGACAGAGGGAGGGAGAGAGAGAGCGAGAGGAAGAGAGGGGGGGGAGAGAGAGAGAGAGAGAGAGACAGACAGAGACAGAAAGACAGAGGGAGGGAGAGAGGCGGGGGGAGATACAGAAAGAGAGAGAGAGGGAGAGAGAGAGAGAGAGAGGGAGGGAGAGAGGGAGAGAGAGAGAGGGAGGGAGGGAGACAGAGAGAGGGGGATAGAGAGAGAGAGAGAGAAAGAGAGAGAGAGAGACAGACAGAGGGGGGGGAGGGGGGTGTGCAGCAGCGCTGATGAAGACCAGTAGTCAGTAGTCAGGCCTGAGGAGTCCCAGCGCTGCCAAACTTGTTTCGGGCGGCCAGCTCCAACAGCACTACTGGGAGCAGTGTGTGTGTGTGTGTGCGTGTGTGTGTGTGTGTGTGTGTGTGTGTACTACTGGGAGCTGTGCGGCGCACTTGTGAAATGGATAAAGTAATGTAATAACTGGCACACACAGCTAAGGGCTGCTACGTTTGATGGTGCACACACACACACACACACACACACACACACACACAACCAGTGACTACTCAGTTTAAACGGGTAAACAGGCTAGCAATCCAAGGCTATGTCCATGTGAGTAGTGACAATAAAAGGCTTTCTGTTCTATTTTAAATGCTAAATCTGTTTGAAAACCAACTCCCATAGGCCCACAAGTAATGTACAATCTCTCGTAACTCATGCAAATGTCTTGAGCTAATTAGGACAAGTTGTTGACCTCCTGGAATGACTTCCTGTAGCTGTGTTGAGAGAATGGCTAATGAGAGGATGGCTAATGTCATTATTATTATGGGATGTATGTTGCTAACGCTTGCGGGAGCAGTAGTGATATTATGGGATGTATGTAGCTAACCCCTATAGTAAGAGTAGTAGTTGTGATATTATGGGGTGTATGTTGCTAACCCTTGTGTGAGCAGTAGTTGTGCTGGTGTTATTATGGGATGTATATTGCTAACGCTTATGGGAGCACTAGTTGTGATATTATTATGGGATGTATGTTGCTAACCCTTGTGTGAGCAGTAGTTGTGCTGGTATTATGGGATGTGTAGTGATATTATGGGATGTTGTTGCTATGCTAACCCTTCTGAGAGCAGTAGTTGTGCTGGTATTATGGGATGTGTGGTGATATTATGGGATGTGTGGTGATATTATTATGGGATGTTGTTGCTATGCTAACCCTTGTGGGAGCAGTAGTTGTGATTATTATGGGGTGTTGTTGCTATGCTAACCCTTGTGTGAGCAGTAGTTGTGCTGGTAGAGCTCGCGGTCCTCGGGTTGCTGTTGCCAGCGCAGCAGGTAGTATGTGCGGTTGCCGTTGGGGTGCACGGGGGGGGACCAGCGCACCAGCAGACGCGTGGAGGAGTTGGAGAAGGCCCGCATGTCCACTGGCATCGAGGGCTCTGTGCACAACACACACACACACACACACACACACACACACACACGTTAGCCACCACACCACTCAGGGTCAGATTTAACACTTAACTCTTTTCATACATCATGCAGTATTTCAACACTGTATTCTCCTCATACATCAGACAGTATTCAGATTTCACACTGTACTCACTTCATATATCACAGTATCCAGTTCTACAGTATTCAGGTTTTGAGAGCTGAGCTCCAGAGGGGCTCAAGGGGTGTTGCCTAGTGACCCACCGGAGGCACGTGTGCGGATGACCAAGGGGAGCATTGGGGGGGTTGAGGTGTGTGTGTGTGTGTGTGTGTGTGTGTGTGTGTGTGTGTGTGTGTGACCCACCGGAGGCGCGTGTGCGTATGTAGACGATCTGGCTCTTGGGGTGTGTGTGTGTGTGTGTGTGTGTGTGTGTGTGTGTGTGTGTGTGTGTGTGTGTTGCCTAGTGACCCACCGGAGGCGCGTGTGCGTATGTAGACGATCTGGCTCTTGGTGTGTGTGTGTGTGTGTGTGTGTGTGTGTGTGTGTGTGTGTGTGTAACCCACCGGAGGCGCGTGTGCGTATGTAGACGATCTGGCTCTTGGCTCCGTGGCTGCGGTCCTCTGCGAGTGTGATGGCCTTCACGAAGATGGCGTACTGCGTCCAGGGCTTGAGGGGTCGCAGGGTCACGCTGGGGTCATGGCTGCTCTCCGCGGGCGGCTCCACGTCCAGAAGGTTCCAGCTGTTCGACCCGCAGCCGTCCTGCCCGTCAAACTCCGTGATGTTCTGGAACGGCCTGGAGGAGGACAGCAGGACAACACGATAACGGACAGTTTTATTTAATCCAACGCAAAACAGGGAGTTTTTCCTCACCCCTGTCGCCCCCTATGGACATTAGCAGGAACTGTCAGCAGCGCCCAAATGAACTTTCTCAGTGCTACCAAGCTGCAACAAATGCTGCCTTGTGTTTTTTCCTGCCAAACTGTTAAAGCATTTTGAGTTACATCTTGTATGAATAGTGCTATACAAATACAGCTTATTATTATTATTGTTATTATTATGCGACTGCCTTTGGCAAAGTGTGTGTGTGTGTCAGTCTCTGGATGTTGTTGATTAATGTCAGGTCATTTATGCATTAGGTAGTGGGGTGAGGGGGGGGGCACCGGTAGAGAGATGGGGTGGGGGTGTAAGGGGCAGGCACCCGTGGAGATATGAAGAGATGGGGTGGGGGGGTGAGTGGGCATCTCTGGGGTGAGATGGGGTGAGGGGGGGCACTTACGCCTCCTTGTAGTAGACGATGAAGCTGGCATGTACGTGCTGGTCGGGGGGGCGGTAGCGGTGCCACGTCAGGGTGATCTTACTGCTGCTCGTGCTGTTGGACTTGAAGGTCAGCTTACCGCTCTCACCTAAAACACACACACACACACACACACACACGCACGCACGCACACACACGCCATACAGGCACACAGTTGGATACAGGCACACACACACACAGCAATACACATATGCCGAGTCAGACGACCATAACAGGTTATACACACACACACACACACACACACACACACATAGTGTTTTGTTTTTGTTTTGTTTTTTTTAAAACAAGGTAGTTTCGCCTGGATATTTTTTCAGAGCATTGTCATTTATTTTTCTATATTTCACGATTTGTTTCTATGGCTCTGTGTGTGGTCCAGCTACTGTGCTGATGTAACAGACACACTGATTTGTAAGGAGAAGACAAAATAGCTATTAAACAAGTAAACAAGTGTTCAGTCTGTGTGTGTGTTTGTGTGTGTGTGCATGAACAGGTGATTATGCGGTAGCACATGAGTGTGTTTCTGTGTGTGCGTGAACAGGTGATTGTGTGTGAGCACATGTGTGTGTTTCTGTGTGCATATGAACAGGTGTTTATGTGTATGTGTGTGTTTCTTGGCATGTGTGGAGCAACAGGTGTTTGTGTGTGTTTGTTGGTCTGCGTTTGTGCATGTATGAAAAGGTGTTTATGTATGCGTGTGTGCATGTATGTGATTTTGTGTTTATGCGTGTGTGTGTATACATGTGATTCTGTGTGTATGTGTGCAAACGTATTTGTGTGTGTGTTCATGTGCATGCGTGTTTCTGCGTATGTGTGAACAGGTGTTTGTGGGTGTGTGAGTACATGCGTTTCTCTGTGTGTGCAAAAACTGCTGTATGTGTGTGTGTGTTCACATACATTTGTGTGTATGTTTAAAGAAGTGTTTCTGCGTGTTTTGTGCGAGCGTGTCCTTGCTTACAGCTGGCTCTGTCTCCGTTGTGTCTGAAGTTGTGTGGTTGTGTGCACGTGTGTCTGTGTGGGTGTGTGGGTGTGTGTGTGTGTGTGTGTGTGTGTGCATGCTTACAGCTGGCTCAGTCTCCATTGTGTCTGTGTGTGTGTGTGCATGCTTACAGCTGGCGCGGTCCCCGTTGTGTCTGAAGTTGTGTGTCTGTGTGTGTACTGTATGTATGTGTGTGTGTGTGTGTGTGTGTGTGTGTGTGTGTGTGTGCTTACAGCTGGCTGTCTCCGTTGTGTCTGAAGTTGTGTATGTATGTGTGTATATGTGTGTGGTGCATGTATGTGTGTGTGTGTGTGTGTGTGTGTGTGTGTGTGTGTGTGTGTGTGCTTACAGCTGGCTCTGTCCCTGTTGTGTCTGAAGTTGTATGTATGCGTATGCGTATGCGTATGCATGTGTGTGTGCATGTGTGTGTGCGTGTGTGTGTGCGTGTGTGTGTGCGTGTGTGTGTGCGTCCATCCTTACAGCTGGCTCTGTCCCCGTTGTGTCTGAAGTTGTCCTTGTCGAACTTGCCGGCGATGCCTGTGCGCTCCCACATGGTGCTGATCTCGCGCATGCAGAGTTTGGGGTTGAAGCGGAAGAACAGCTTGCCCGCACGGATCGTCAGGTTGTGGGAGCTCCAGTTCCACAGCTTCTCCAGATCCTGATTGTCCAGCACAGAGAACGCGTACATGCTGCACACACACACACCACACATACACATACACATACATACACACATACATACACCACATACACATC
>CM059288.1:2795574-2800180 GCA_030347295.1 Setipinna tenuifilis | reverse complement strand
CCACCACACACACACACACACACACACACACAGACCTTGCATAGCGAGAGCCCAGATAGTGGGTACAGTGACAGGGCTGCCACACACAGACAAAGACACAGACAGACACACAGACAGACAGACACACACACACCCCGCACAGTGAGAGCCCACGGGGTGTGTGAAGTGACAGGGCTGCCACACACACACACACACACACACACACACACACACACACACACACACACACACACACACACACACACACACACACACACACACACACACCTTGCACAGTGAGAGCCCACGGGGTGTGTGAAGTGACAGGGCTGCTGCTGTCCGGGCTGCCAGCGGGCCGCTACCATGGCAACAGAGCCGGAGCCAGTCAGCATCAAAACAGCCACCAGCCCCCCCCCCCCTCTGACCAGGGCATCCCTCCACCGCCTGCCAGGGGAGCCTGTGTGTGTGTGTGTGTGTGTGTGTGTGTCTGTGTCAGCCCTGTCACTTTACACACTACGTAGGATCTGACTCTGTAAGGTGTGTCTGTGTGTGTGTGTGTATCTGTCTACATGTCTGCCTGTGTGTGTGTGTGTGTGTGTGTGTGTGTGTGTGTGTGTGTGTGTGTGTGTCTACCTGTGTGCACGTGGGTCTGTGTGTCTGTGTTTGCGCATGTGCACGTGTCAGATGTGTAAACAATAAAGGACAGTGATACACATTTAAAACTCTGCAAGATTTCAGCCTGTCCATCTGCCAGAGGAGTGTGTGTGTGTGTGTATGTGTGTGTGTGTGTGTGCGTGCGAGAGAGAGAGAGTGTGGTGTTGTGTTGTGTAAGAGTGTGAGAGTGTGTGTGTGTCTGTCTGTGTGTGTGTGTGTGAGAGAGAGAGAGAGAGAAAAAGGGAGAGAGAGACAAAGAGAAAGTGTGTGTCTGTGTGTGTGTGAGGGAGAGAGTGTTGTGTGGTGTTGTGTAAGAGTGTGTATGTGTGTGTGTGTGTGTGTGTGTGTGCACGTACACTGGTAAACAAGTAGAAATGTGCAGGTTTCAGGCTATGACAAGTTTGCACACTGAGAG
The DNA here is from genome assembly GCA_030347295.1 of Setipinna tenuifilis. Taxonomy (NCBI): domain Eukaryota; kingdom Metazoa; phylum Chordata; class Actinopteri; order Clupeiformes; family Engraulidae; genus Setipinna; species Setipinna tenuifilis. The sequence continues at coordinate 2,799,132 of CM059288.1, read as the reverse complement.
CAGTGCTGGGGGCAACGTCCACAAGAACACCAGAGAACGACAGAAGAGAGAAAAGAGGAGAAAAGGAGAAGTAGAGCAAGCAGAGAAGAGACAGAGAGAGAGAGAGAGAGAGAGAGAGAGAGAGAGAGAGAGAGAGAGAGAGAGAGAGAGAGCAAGCAGAGAAGGAGACAGAGAGAGAGAGAGAGAGAGAGAGAGAGAGAGAGGAGGAAAGGGGAGGGCAGCAGAAGACAGGAATAAGGACAGGAAAGAGGGAAAGGGCCTTAATATATTACTTTAAAGACCAGCATTATTGAGGACCACACACACACACACACACACACACACACACACACACACATATAGACGAGTTCACACACACACTTCTTACAGATGATAACAACAACATGTCCATACTCGGAGATTCCCATCAAGACAAGCATTCTCTGGGACCACACACACACACACACACACACACACACGCACACACACACACAGCTCCCACACATGATACAGGGTTCGTACACATTTTAACCAAAAAAATTCCATGACTTTTCCATGACTCTTCCATGACTTGGCCACAAGTTTCCATGACTATGTGTAACCTCTAAAACAGGGGTGACGAACCTTTTTCATTTGAAAGCCAGGTTCCATTTTGCTCATGTCCTCTGAGGGCCATATGAACAAGGGGTAGGACTGCACGATATTGAAGTGATAACTGTAGATACATTTCAAACTGTAAATATACCGCATGGTGGGCCAGTTAAAATGGCCTCGCGGGCGATTTTCTATTCATCAATTTTACACAAATACAGGGGATTTAAACAGTTTGGGGGGGGGATTGTCGTTTTTGGGGAACGATTCTTGCGGGCTTAAATCGTCATATTTTAATAATCTTATTTGATGTCTCTAAATAGGCCCATAGGCCCAGTATTGTCATACAAAGTGCAGGTAAACACAAGTTGTATTACCACCAGCTGTCAAAGATAGAATGTATTGTTCAGTTTCAAATTCAGGGTAGTAAACCACTACATAGATTTTAGTATTCAATTTGTTTTAATCATATACTATAAGCCTGCTGGATCCTCTACTATGTATGAGTTGCTGTGTCTTATTTTAGAGGTCAGGTCATCTTTTATCCGTGACATTGGCTTTTAACTTACAGAAATCATTCTTCTATTCTCACATTTAATTTCATAAGTCCTGTTTGTCATCTACAATTAAAATACAAGAATGCTTTCAGAATATTCTTCAATATGAATGAATTCATACATTTCCTGTCCACATTGTGTTAGCAAAGCAGCCTGGCTGAAATGTATCCCTGCGCTTCAGAGGAGATTTCTCTAAGACTGCAAGGGAAGCTCTGCTTCCCCTAAAATGTAAAAATAAAATTGTAATGGTCAATGTTTACAAAATGCCTTAAAACATGTTCATTTCAAACACCAGTTTGTTAATAATAGGCCCATTATCACAAATCAACTGAGTTGGTGTTGTTAACTTAGCATTCCACTTTGTTCTCATGACCTATGGCCAACGCATTTCTTCATAGACGTCCAGCGTCAATGCACTTCAATGGGCCAGCACGGACCCCTAATTTTCTATGCATGGAAACTGGATGGTCATTGGGGAAATGTCATTTTTTTCTCCCGCCCCCGGACGCAGAGCGTCTCTGGGGGTGAATGGAATGGTGGGCGGAGTTTTGATGGTGTGGACTTAAAGCAGTCCCCGGTGTTGATTGGTGAACCTCTGAACCAGTTTTGATTGGCTGGTGTTTTTGATACATAGACTGTCACTTGGCTGCTGGAGCTCAGTCCCATCGCGCATGTTGCATGCTTGTTCATTTCTTACACTGACTATATAAATCACACTCACTCTTATTTCCGGTTTGGTTTATTACAATTTTCTTGTTCGTTTTTAATTTCGTTTCGTTAGAATCATACTGTTAGGTAGGTTGGCGCTAGTGCTACTTAACTAGCCCACTAGCTCTCCTGAACTAGCCCGCTAGCGCACCTGCACTAGCCCACTAGCAGAGCACTATGGCAGACCATTTTCTAGAGAAGGAAGGAAGGGTAGAATTAACGTAAAAGTAAATGGACAAACTTTATGATTAAGTTGGCAGTGAGCTTCCCCTCTTTGGAATACCAGCATCCGCAACTGCTGCGCTTTTCCTGCACGCTAGCCGTCTCCTCAGAACTGTTAACTGCATCATCACTCACACTACTGCTGGCAGTGCTGCTTGTCGGATCAGATTCCATCGTTTTCTTTTTTTCGAAGGTGAAACTTCTGGAACTGTTGCACGCTTTAACCAGCGCTCCAGGATAGCATAGTTTTCAGAATGATTATGAAGAATGAAAGAAGTTTTATTTAGGCTAATTCGACTGTCTGAGAGGGGGAGTTGAGGTGTGCACACGATTCCTCTTCTGTGTCTGAGTGTGTGTGTGCGTTGTGTGTGTTGTGGTTTAAAACTATGTTATGTCTATGCGCTGTTTTGTTTACTGTACGACAGGAGAGGGGGCTCAACAATAACCAACAGCGAAAATACCGTAACGATTTCACTGCGATTCGTTATTTTGACGTTACAATCTGTCTCCCCATTCCTCTTCATTGCATTGCAACGTATAGTGGCTCCATCCACAGGGCGGAACGGGCCTAGGCTATCGGCTGCCAAAGGAAACAGGGAAACTCGGGTGACTCGGTAAACGTAGATAGATAGATAGATAGATCTAAAGTGTAACGGAGACGTGTGTTCCTGGTTGATCTGCATAGATGAAAAAAAGGCTTTAAAAAAAAAACACACACACACACAGACGTGCGCGAATCTCCCGCTCTATGATCACTGAAGGAGCGGGATTAGAATAAAATATGCGCAATTCCCGCAATCGCGCACCCAAATTCAGGCCCTGCAAATAAGATATTTAAACCATGGTGCCTGTTGTAACAAAGGAAGGCTGATAAATTCCATAACTTTTCCAGGGTACACCTGTTTCCAGGAGTATTCAAGGCCTGGAAAACGTCAAAATCAAATTCCATAACTTTTCCAGGTTTTCCATGACCGTACGAACCATGATGATAATAAAAACACATCCATAGTGGGAGATTTCCTTCCAGACAGGCCTAGTCCATCTAATACCACACACACACTTAATTACCATGCATACACACACACACACACACACACACACACACACACACACAAAATACCATGCATACACACGCACACATTCCTTCCAAAGGTTGTGACTTCCTGTATATTTCCATGCACAGCCAAAGACCCTTTCCACACACACACACACACTCACACTCACACTCACACTCACACTCACACTCACACACACACAAACATGCAAGCCTTTAACACTCCTCCATGGATGTGCATGTTTTCACACAGCCTCAGTTCTTTCTAGACCCATGTATGTGTGTGTGTGTGTGTGCGTGCGTGTATTTGATAATATTTCATTGGGTCTTGTTCTGCGTACAATAACCAATATTTAACACATCTCAACACTAAGAGTGTTTTATTTTGCGTAAGGACAAGGTGACTATATTGGCCTATTAGTTTGCCTTGCATGTTAATGCTCGTTT
>CM059288.1:2788074-2790574 GCA_030347295.1 Setipinna tenuifilis | reverse complement strand
CGCACACAGCACTTTTAAGTGGGCCCAGCTTCAGTTGAGTCAGCCATCATTGGGTCATGTGTCCTTTTGCACAGACACAGCTAAAACCTAGACATGTATATATATAGAGACACACACACACACACACACACACACACACACACACACACACACACACACACACACACACGGGCCAGCGGGTGGCCAGACAGACTCAGCACAAGTGCCGCTGCCAGCTAATAACCTCACGTGTATCAAGACCTTTACACCAGACACAACAAGCCAGCCAAGCCAGCCAGACACACACACACACACACACACACACACACACGTACACACGCTCTCTGTCTCTCTCTCTCTCTTTACACCAGCCACAACAAGCCAGCCAGCCAGCCAGACACACACACACACACACACACACTTTCTGTCTCTCTCTCTCTTTACACCACACACAAGGCAGTCAGACTCTTGACACACATACACACGCACGCGCACACACACAAAAGCACACACGCGCACACTCTCGCTCACACACACTTTCTCTCTCTCTACACCAGACATAACAGAGTAGCCAGACTCTTGACACACATACACATGCTCTCTCTCTCTCTCTCTCTCTGACACACACACACACACACACACACACTCTTCCTCTCTGGCATGACGGCTGGCCTTTGCCTTGGTCACCAGTGCTGGTAACTGATAGTGGATCCGGCCAGTTTCAAAACAGACGTGGGGGTGCCAGACACTGCCCCCCCCCTTCATGCGCTCCAAAAGCCCCTCTCACCCCCCCCCCCAAGCCATCCCCCTGCCAAGGCCCACCATCTGTGGGCAAGCTCACATCCATGGATAAAGTGCACAAGCAATGGCCGACCTACATATACCTATGGATCAGTGTGTGTGTGTGAATTACCCCTCCACAAATTCAGGGGAGTACTACCTTTTATACTTTAAGTTGGTATCCCCCCAACCCGGCTATTTCTGCCCCAATGTTTCCTACTCTGTCTAGCCTGGAAGAGAGGGCTGGAGGCTGGGACTAGGGCTGGGGCTGGGGGGGTGATTACCTTAGCGGCAGAGGCCTACATATACCTCTGGATCCCCAGTGTTTCCTACTCTGCCTAGCCCAGAGGAGAGCACTGGAGGCTGGAGGAGGGTGGTGGTGGCCTGCTTACCCTTTCTGCAGAGGCCTACATTTACCGCTGGATCCCCAGCGTTTCCTACTCTGCCTAGCCTGGAGTAGAGCGCCGGAGGCTGGGGAGGTGGCACTGGCGGTGCCGGTGCCAGTGGGGCGCTTACCTTTCTGGCAGTGGATTAGGTGCACCAGCAAGGGCCTACATATACTGGTGGATCCCCAGTGTTTCCTACTCTGCCTAGCCCAGAGGAGAGCACTGGAGGCTGGGGAGGCGCTTACCTTTCTGGCAGTGTCCGGAGGTCCAGCAGCGGTGGCGCTCCTTGCTCTTGAAGCTGGTCTTGACGCACTGCTGCTGCGGCTGGTGCTGATGCTGGTGCTGCTCCATCTCCATGGCGCCCGGGCACACGTCCCCGCACTCCGCCTCGGGCTTGTTGCCGTCGATGAAGTTGTTGCTGGTGTCCATGACGAGCGACCAGTCCACCGAGTTGACGTAGCACAGCTCGGGGTTCTTCTCGATGCGGATGGAGCCGCGCGTGATGTTGCGCAGGCTGGTCAGGCCGATGTCCTTCAGGCTCGTCATCTCGAAGATGACCAGCGCGTAGTTGTAGAACAGGTTGTGTCCGCGGATGACCGTGAGGTTCGGGAAGAGCGTGCTCAGGCTGTCCAGGCCGGCCACGCGGAACAGCAGCAGGTAGTCGGTGATGACGGTGAGCTTGGGGAAGCTGAGCGTGCGGAACACGTCCTGGTTGGCGCGGCCGTTCTTGTTGCCGATCAGCAGGATCTGCAGGTAGCCCTCCACCACCGTGCAGTTCTCCAGACGGCTGAAGTCCGACAGGTCGTTACCGATGTCGATGCTCGGGCCGCAGACTGGAGGAGAGACAGGGAGAGAGAGACAGGGCCAATGAAAACATGGATGGAGGACAAGGGAGAGAGAGAGGGCCAATGAATACATGGAGGACAGGGAGAGAGAGAGGCGAGACCATTGAATACATGGATGGACGGACGGATGGATGGACAGAGACAGACAAATGAAAAAGATGGATGGATGACATATTATAGAGAGAGAAGAAAGAATGTATGTAAGGATGGAGAGAGAGTCAAAGGAAAGAACAGATGGGTGGATGGATAGCGAAAGACAGGAGAAAGAATGTATGGATGGATGGATTGATGGATGGATAGAGAGAGAGAGGCAGAAGAAACAACATATGCATGTATATATGTATGGATGGATGGATGGATAGAGACAGAAAAATGAATGTACATATGGACAGAGAAGTCAGATAAAGAAACAAGAGATGATGGGGAAAAAAAGAGAGAATGTGACAGACAATATAACAGAAAAGAGGGGGAATAAAAAGAACGAGAAAAGGGTGAGAGAAGATGAGGAAA